>JAODAL010018553.1:0-74457 GCA_025379985.1 Phyllomedusa bahiana
CCAATAATACAGGTAAGTTTTTTTAAAAATATATTTTTAAATTGCTTTGAATTGGGTAGGAAAATCCAAGACCAACAAAATTATTGTTCCTGAATAGTGTTGAGCGATTTTTTTTCGCAAAGTTGAAATCGGCAAGGGTTTTTATGGGTTTCAAAATTTTTTCAGATCATGAAATTAATTAAGGTTAAAATCTTGAAATCATCAAATTAAGATCGCGCCTTTTTCCCGGCTTTTTCCTGTCATTTTGGGGGCCAGCAAATCAGATTACAGAAAAGAGGGGGGTGAGATGTTGTGCGACGTCAGGGACGGGGATGTAAAAGGTTGCAAATTGGCTGGAAAAATCCATGCCCTCTTTTTAACATAAAACCCACCCCTTTCCCTTTTTCAGCCTTAGTGTCTCTCAGCTTTCTCATAGGAATAGGACTTTGCCTCTGCCTGGGGCCAAAACACTCAGCAAAATTAGCCCCTATTTTCCTGCCAGAAAACCTCTACTATTAGGTGGGGACCCCTTCCCAAATTTTAGTTAGATTAAGTTTTTGAAGATTTTATGTATTTTAGCTAGAGAATTTTAAAGCAGAAATCTACCGCTGAAAACCCCTCGGGAACGGGGGGGGGGGGGCCCGGGGGCGAACACAGCAAGCCCTACTTTTAAAAAAACCGGGATAAAGTTCACCAAGACTTAGTTGACATTGAAACGGGCAATATCTTTTTTAAATTAAACCCAGTTTGCAAATTGAAATATTTCCGGGATTTTGGGCAGCCGAACTTACTGAAAATTGGATACACATCATTTCTAGAAAATTTCGGGTCTCTTTGTTGGGTGCAAAAACTCCCTTTTATTATCAGTAAACATTTCAGAAAAAGGGTTCTTTTTAAATTTTTCCCCCAATTTTTCCAACCCTTGTGTTGATAAAATTCCACCTTGCATTTAAATTAGAATCCAGAATCTTGTAGTCAGCACGGGGTTGTTTTTTTCCCAAAAAATACCTGTAAAATACGAAAACAAAAAACAGATTACTTTTTTTTTTTGATTTTTTGCGCACCCAGCTTTGTTCATTGACGCACACCCCACTAAATCAAAAAACCCACCCAATTTCTAAAAGCCCACAGGTAAAATTGAAAGGTGAAAAAAAATCCCCGTGTTTTTAAACAAAAACTAACAGATTTTTTTTTTTTTTTATTTTTGGGGCCCCCCCATTTTGTTCTTTGACGCGGGCCTCCACGTAAATAAAAAAACAGCAATTCTATAGCCCCAACCAAGGGAATTAAAAAGGTTTGAAAAAAATTACCGGTATTAAAAACGAAAAACATAACAGATAGGGTTTTTTTGCACTTTGCCCAGTCCAGATTTGTTGATAGACCCCTTTGGGCATTAAAAATTTAACCCACAATTTTTTTTTAATTAGGGGGATTTGAAAAAAGCTGTGATTTGCCGTCTTTTAATAAGAGATTTCCCCCAAAACTTTTTCCTTTCCCTTTTCTAAAATTTTTTTATATTTCTGAAAAAGGAGCGAAATGCAGGGGGAAAAGCGAAAAAAGAGGGGGGTAGCACAGGGGGTTAGAGGTACGAGAGAAGGTGCTCCTTCCAGTCCCGGCGACAACACGCATGCCAGGGGAACGTCAGTTGAAAGGACCGTCAGGCCTGCCATCCTGGGGTCAGGCGCTGTGAATCTAAGAAAAGAACATCGCCCCCAAACTGCCCTTTCAGGGGTTAATGCAACCGCACGCATCTTCCCTTTCCCTCGTCCCCCACACGGCCACAAAGGGTCGCATCAGCATAAACACATCCCCCCAACATAAACAGCCCAAATTCAACTCGGGGTACCCCCCCACTGGGGAAAAATTCCATTGCCCTGAAGACCCCTTTTATGACAAAATGTGGGGGGGGTCAAAAGGCAGGGTTAAAAGATAAAGAGGATGATTTAGTCTTGCCCAAAAGGCCCAGTTAAAAACGGAGGGCCCATCAGAGGGGTGAAGGGGGGGGGCCGGTCAATTGGCAAAAACCCCGGGGGGGGGGTCGGCAACGCCTTGCATTTGCCCCTTCTTGTAGCCCGCAGTTTCGGGATCAAAAGCCCGGGGGACGACCAAGTCACCTGTGTTGATGATAAACCCCGATGACGACACCCCTGGTTTTTTCCGGGCCAAAATTTTTGCTTCGACATCAGGGGCCCAAGGAGGAAGACAGGGGTATTGTCAAAAGGGGCCCCCGCCAAAAAAAGGGGAAGGGCGGTCGCAAAAAGTCCGCTGATATGATTCCGCCAGCCACGGTCACGCAAACCCCGCTCCTCGCTTATCGCCGTTTTAAAAAAGGTCCCGGACCTCTCAAGCCTGGGCCCTCTTTGAGCAACCTCTGATTCACCCGCGAAGGCATATGGCCCCCCTTTGGGGGGGTAAACGCAAAAGTAGGAAAGGGAAGAACCTTTAAAATGGGTTTAAAAAAACCCCCAACAGGGCTATCACCCTAGCGAATCATGAGTTGGGAAATTTTGGGGGGAAAACCCCTTTGGCCCGACCGACGCCGGGCCCCCAACCACCCGTCACACCCCCTGTTTTTTCTGCCTCCTCCTCCTCCCCCACCACCAAGCGGCCTCAGCTGGGGGGCCCTGTCTCTTTAGAGTCATGATTAAGGGGTCAGGGCCCCCCTTTAGGCCTCCACCGTCCCCCCCGAAATACCCCCAGGGACCCCCAAGACCCATCCTACCCCTTCTCCTTCCCCGGTTTTTATGACCTTCACGCCGGCAGCGGGCCATTTTAACAGCCCCCTTCTTTTCCCCCCCCCCAGGTTTTTTGGAAACGAAGAAACATTCAAAACCCAAACCATCCCCAAAACCCCAAAAACCGAATGTCGGCATGCCAGGGGTTTTGGGGCCCTTTGGGGAAAAATTCCTTTCCATCTGGTGGGCACAGAAGGGGGCCCCCACGGGCCCTGGCCCTCGCCGGGCCCCCCAAAACCAGATGCCGAAAGGGGCATTTCCCTTTTCCAGAAAAGCCGTCCCCTGGGCCCCGGGGCCCGCCACGTAAACATCTAAAAAGTCAACGGCTTTGTCCCGCAACTGTGTCCGAAAAGTCCATCCAAAACCAAACCCACACATGGACTAAAAGCATGGCCACGGCCGCAATCTCCCGTGACCCCGCTCACAGGGTGAGGGTGGGGGGGAGGTTTTCGGGGGGGGACGGGGCTCTTCCCCGGCTTTGGGGCAAACCCCTTCAAAACCACAGGGAAAGGGGGGGGCCTTCTTCCCCCCAAGGTTTCCCCGGTTTGGGAACACTTTCCAGGGGACACCACCGGGGTTTTAAATTAAAAAAAAGTCGGGACCCCTTTCCACACACAGGCAGGACTGTGGACGGGCTCTCCCCCAACGAGGGGCCGAGCCCCCGGGGGGGTTACAAAACCTTTTGCCAGGGAAGGTTTGGGGTGCGATAACGGGGCGAAATTCCTTTCTTTGGGCCCCCTTAAGTTCAGAAAGGTGGGCACATCCCTTTCCGGCCCCAAATTCCCTGAACCTTTCGTCCAGAAATTTCTAACGAGCTACCCGGTCTGGACGCCCCCGCGAAGAAGGGGTCGAGGTCTGATTCGCACTTCCGCCTTTTGCCCCCGCTTTGTCCCGCCTGGGGTGCGGGTTTCGCTTTAGCTCCCGGGCCCCCTTTAAACCCCCTCATTGTTGACCCTGGCAACAAAGCTGGGAAATTTCCCCCCCTCCACAAGCTCCAGCCATTTTTGGGAGGGAGCGCAATGCCCCCCGCCGTCCAAGTGACCCAAAGGCCCCCAAGCCCGGTCCGGCCCCTTGGGGGGCCCCCCGGGGTGGAGGCAGGAAAAGACTTTTGTACCCCCCGCCAGTTTTTTAAGAAACCACCAAAAGGGGCAGTGCGGACGATGGCCCCTTTTCCGCATTTAGCATTGTGGTGACTCAGTTTTTGGAACAAAATTTTTGGGCCCTCGAAACCATCAGGGCCCCCAGCGACGGAGAGGAGACGGGCACGAAACAAACACGGGCCTTCCTCCATCAAATCCCAAGGGGCCCCACAGTTTTTTCAAAATTTTTTCGGGCCCCCTTTATTAGGCTTTGGGTTTAAAAGGGGCCAAAAACAGGAAAGGCCCGGGGGACCCCAGCTCTCAGGGTGCACCCTTTTGAGGGAAGGGCAGGGCGTGTTGAAGATGCCGGAGGAAGCGGAGGGGGAGGAGGGGGAGGCGGCGGTATCCCCCAGAAAACCAACGGCCCTGCCTTTTTAAAAAGGTTTGGGGGGAATTTAGGCGAAGGGAAGGGGAAATTTGGCCTAATGCCCCCCACCCAAGGCTTTGGGGGGCCAAGGCTCCAACTCCCACATGAGGGGCTTGGAAACCCATTTCCTCCAACATGAAACCCCGCAATTTAAAGGGCC
Organism: Phyllomedusa bahiana; assembly: GCA_025379985.1. Classification (NCBI taxonomy): domain Eukaryota; kingdom Metazoa; phylum Chordata; class Amphibia; order Anura; family Hylidae; genus Phyllomedusa; species Phyllomedusa bahiana. The sequence continues at coordinate 4,381 of JAODAL010018553.1, forward strand.
CTCAAAAAAAAAACAACAGTTAAATGGGGGGCCCACCCCCTGGATCCCCGGGACAAAAAAAAACCAGCACTTTCCCCTTTCCCCCCACCCAAATAAGAGTTTAAAAAGCAGGAAATGGGAAAACCTTGCTTTATTGATCAACTGGGGACCCTCTGTTGCGTCTCTTCACGGTTTTTCCCAAATTTCACGGGGGAACCAAAAGCCCGGCCGATTGGGGGAAGTAGGGAGGGGGGGGGGCTTCCCCGAGGTTGCCGTAAGTCGGCAAACACGGCAGCAGCAGGGGAAGTGGCCGAACCCAAAAGGGTGGCCCCTGGGAATCCTTTATTTAAACCCCCTCACCAAAGCATGCAAAAGGGAGGCCACATATACCCAAAACCCAGAACCAGCTTAAATCCCTTGGGGGCAAAGCCCATCCGCCCCAACAACGTGTTTTTGTTGTTTTTCCGGACCCCCAATAAACTTCTGGGGATTTCCCAAAAAGGAAGAAAAGGCCCCCAGCCCGGCTCGCCACGCCATAGAGGGGGTTGTCCTGCCCAGCACCAGTGTCAATCGAGCAAAAACCTTCGCCACAGCCGGAGGAAATTTATTAACCCCCCAAACGCATCCAGCTTTTTCCACAATAATGTTTAATCGTTTGACTTTCATCAAGATTTAATCAGGCATGGATCCCTATGAAGTTGTGGCCCCAATTGCAAAAGTCACCGATTTAATTGCTTTTCTACTTTCCCTTCCTTTCCAAAAGGAAAGGTTTTTTTTCTTTAAAAACCCTTTTTTTTTAAAAGATCAAAATTTTTTAAAAGGGAATTTTTATTCTCAAATTTCCCCAAAAATTTCATTTTGCTGGTTTTTCTGTGAGGGGACAAAAGACACCAAAAATTTTTATGACAAAAACCCAAATTCCCCTTTACCCACTTCACTTTTAAAAAATTTAAAAATTTTCAAAGGTTTTTTTGGGGGCATGTTGCCCCACAATTTTTTAAAATGGCTGAGAAGGGCATATTTATAAAATTTTTTTGGGGGGCATTTTGCTGTAGATACACAATATCAAGGTCCTTTGGGGGAACAGAAATGGGGGCTTCAAATGGCATTTCCCCCTTTACACCAAATTTTTAAAAGTGGAAAGCAAAGTCAAAAAATTTATAAAATTTTTTTGGGGTCATGTTTCTGTTGGGTAAAGGCTATAAAACATGGTCCTTTGGAAAAGAAAAGTGGGTTCTAAGTGGCCCCCCCCTTTTTTTCCCTCACAATTTTTAACAGGGCTGAGAAGTCATAATTTTAATTTTTTTGGGGTCATGGGTTTCTGTGAATACCGCTAAATTTAAAATTTCCTTTTGGGAAAAGACAATGTGGCCCTTTTAAGGGCATTTTTTCCTTACACAATTTTTAACGTGGATGCAAAGTCATTTTTTAAAATTTTTTGGGGGCATTTTTGCTGTGAGATAAAACTTTAATTTATGGCCTTGGAACCCCCGGTGGCTTCTAAGTTGGGATTTCCCCCCCACCCTTTTTTAACCAAAAGGGGGTGAGAAGTCATAAAATTTTTAATTTTTTGGGGTCATTTGCCTTGAGATTCCCGCAATAATCATTTGGGCCTTTTGGGGAAACAGAAATGTGGGTTCTAATTTGGGAAATTTTTCCCCTTTAAAAATTTTTTTAAAAGTGGCGAGAAGTCATTTTTAAAATTTTTTGGGGCATGCTGCTTTGAAATTTCAGCAATACTACAGTCCAAAAATAAAAAAATTTGTTCTTCACAAATTTTCAAAAGTGGCTCATGGGGCCATGGGTTTTTGAAATTTTTGGGGGGATTTTTGCTGGACAAGCAGCTAAAACTACAGGTTTCCTATTCTAAAAAGTGTTTTTCTTAAAAAGACAATTTTTTCTTTACAATGGTCAAAGATGGCTCCCGGGGGATGGGCTGTCAGAAAAAAGGGAAAAGGTAGTAAAACGTTTAAGGGCACATATTGCAAAATGACTTTTTTTTTCAAGATCTTTAACAAACTAAACAATCCCCCGAATTGAGAAAAACCCCCCCTTTTAAAAAACCAATTAAAAAAAAAAAAAAACCCAAAGGGCATGGTTGGGAAATTCCCTCCGATTTTAAAAAAAGTTTTTTTCCCAGAATTAAAAGTACTAAAAAAAATTGCAAAGTACAAAACAGCTTTTTACAAAAAATTTCCTTTTGAAAAAGTTACAAGGGGGGTACAAAGGAAAACTTGACCAAAGTAGGGTTAAATTTAGAGGGGCATGGGGGTAAGGGGCACGGACAGAGAACCAAAATAAAAAGACCAAATTTTCCCCCTCACCCTTAGTTAAAAAAGGGAAAAAAAGAATGCCAAATAAAGGGCAAAACGGGTTGGGAACCCGGGGCGTTCCCACCAGTATTTCCAATTTAAGCTCAATTGGGGGCCAAAACTCATACGGGAGGGGCAAGCGCTTTCCCAGGGAATTTACTGTGAAATGAGGGAAGGCTGGAGTTCGTTCCCCCTCCTTCCGCTTTCCGCACCTGCTTCAGATGACAGTTTTTTGTTGCTGCGTCATCGGGGATTTTAAACCGCCGGTTTTTTAGATTTCGGACGCCAGCCTTGGGGGCCTTTACCGCACCCACGTAAAATCCGGCCCCCGGGTCTTCTGGGGGCCCGGACGGGATAGCAAAAGTCCAAGGGAAAATAAAATGGGGGGTTGAAAGACTCCTTTTTTTTCCGGGACTTTTTTTAAATGTTGGGGGGCAGCAGGTTTTGGGGGGTCATGCTGTTGCCCAGGACAGTATAGTCAATTTTCCAGTAAAACTAAAATGGTTTTGAAAGACTTTCCTTTTTTTCCGGGACTTTTTAAAAAGTGGGGGTCATGCAGGTTTGGGGGCCCTGGGGTTTGGCCCAGACAGGTATAGTCCCAAGGGCCCCGTGAAACTAAAATGGGTTGGGTTTACAGACTTTCCTTTTCCGCACTTTTTAAATGTGGGGGGGCCCTGCAGGGGTTTTGGGGGTCATGCTATGGCCCAAAATGTAAATTTAATGTCCCGTTTAACTAAAATGGTGGTTTAAAGACCCTTTTTTCCCGGGAAAGTTTTAAATGTGGGGGTCAGCAGGTTTGGGCCCCATGCCGGTTTCCCGGGCAGGGGAAAATCAATGTCCAGTTCAAGTAACAAGATGGGGTTCATTTTTCCCTACTGCCCTGGACTTTTTTAATTTGTTGGTGGGTGCGGTTTAAAGGGGCATCTGTGGTACAAACAGGGATATGAATGGTTTTGTGACTTTTTTTTTTTTTAAAATTTTATAAACCTAAGTGTTTTTGCCTAAGAGTAGCAGGGGATCCATTTTTACTGTTTTGGGGGTTTTAAATTTCCCCTTCTCCAGCCCCGTTTTTGGTTTTAAAATGAAGGGTTTTTTTGCCCCTCCCATAGACCTTTTTTAATTTTTTTATCGGGATGATCGCTATCGAAAACCTTAACGATGGTGGGCCCACTATCCCACTATCATCGAAAGTCGAAAGCCAACGAAAACGCTCAAAACCACTATTCCGAACGCCTCCCGATTCTGAGATTTTTTAATTCGTCTTCTACTGGGAGCAAATTTATCCCTATTTTTTTTTTTTTGCATAATTGATGCGGGTCGTTTTTTAAAAACCAATGGGAAACCCCCTTTTAAATTAGTCGTTTCAAAGGCAATTAAAATTCCCTGAAAAAACCTCCTGGGGAACCCGCAATTCCTTTTACCCGAGCAAATTTCACCCACAGGTAATTTGACCCGTGGGTGGTTTGGGGGGGAAACTTTTTTTTGATGCAAAATAGTATTGCCACCGGGTTTAATTTTTCGATAAGGGCTGAGGCAATTTTGAGGCCTAGTACCCCCAGTTAAAGGGGAGAACAAGAAAATGGAATAACCTCCCCCCTTCCCGGTTTCACAAATGTTAAAAAAGGAAAAAAATAAAAGAAAATTAATTGGGAAAAAACATCGCCCCCAAATAAAGAAGGGCCCTCGAGGGAAACGCCCTAACCCCCCCCAAAAACGCCCGGGCCCGGATTAACCGGGTAGGGTGGGCCCCCCCCCCCCACCCCATGACAAATTAGCCAGGGGGGGGAAAATTTTGCCCCCATCGACACCCTCTTGAAACCGCAAAAAACAATGGAAAACAAAAGAAAAAAATATTAAATTTTAATAGAAAAACCGCACCAGTAAAAAAGAAATCCGACAACTCCTGAGAATAACCACTAAATACATGAAGATGGAATTCAAGAGCATGGAGAGCTATACGGTGCGGAATGGTAGTATAGAGGGCCTCCACATCACAACTTAACCATGTCATATGGTGTTCCCAAACAATGTTGTGCAGTCGACCAAGAACATCCTGTGTATCTTGGAGATGACTTGGAACTAAAGAGACTAGGGGCTGCAATTGGCTATCCAGCCATTGACAGAGTCTCTCTAGGAGCGAACCAATACCCACCACTATCGGGCGCATGGGGGGATTTACAGTGTCTTTATGCACCTTGGTCAGTCCTTATATAATTGGCATAATAGGATGCTCAACCAGGATGTAATCCCTTTGTTTCTGAGTTAAGACCCCAAGAGCAAGACCCTCCGTTAACAAACAATCTAATTCCGCCTTAAAAGCTTGTGTTGGGTCCTTGGCAAGCCTGCGATAAGTTGTGGTATCACAGAGCATGGAACGTATGCTGTCACAATATTTTGCTTTGTCCATGACCACCACTGTGCCCCCCTTGTCCGCCATCTTAATAATAATTTCTGAATTGTCAATAAGCAATTTAAGAGCATTATATTCGCTTTTAGTAAGATTGGCGAATTTGCGACCAGGAGACACAGTGGTGGCCAAGGACCTAAGATCCTTTTCAATCAGAGTTTGAAAGCGGTCCATGCTCTGGGTACGAGAATTCACTGGGTAGAATTCTGGGTTTGAAACCACAAAGGGAGAGGGAGAGACAGGCTGCCTGGCTAATTCACTAGGTATATCATCTAACTCTTGTAATGTCATAACGGCCACCTGTTCCTGTGGAGAAAAAATAGTATTACAATCAGCAACATCAGTGTTATACTCTGAGTCTATCTGAACTACCTCCCTATCAGTTTCCACATTACAGGACCAAAAATGTCGCTTCAACGTGAGCTGTCTCACAAACTTATTAATGTCTTTCAATGTGGAGAACATATCAAAAACCATCTGTAAAGAAAAATTTAAGCCCAAAGAAAGAAGTTTATTTTGGGCTGAATCCAATTGACATGATGATAGATTTAAGACATCCAAGTCCGCCTGAGAATGTAAGCAGGACGAGCAGTCAGGAACAGTTTAGTTCACTTTTGTATGGTTTTATGTTGCTATATATATCTATATATATCTACATTGTTGAGTCAGTAGCATGCCATGACTAAGGGTGTGTTACACACCTGAAACGCGTCGGCGTTATCTTTGTGGATCATTTGCTATGTTCAGTTGGGCTACCTGGCTTTTTATCCTGTTTGCAATAAAGAATCTTGGTTTTATTGTTCACGGTACCGCGGGATCATCTTCTTTCTACTCATTGGATTATACACGGGCCACTCTGACCGGGATACCTGCGGAGGCCATCAACTTATGGGGTAAGCTGGTCCATTGGACTGTATTTCATAGGTGCAAAACCCACCTTTTATTATCCGTATAAATTTTAAATAGGTGTTTTTCACTTTGGCGCAGCCCAGTTTTGATCAAAGACCCACCTTGTACTTATATTAGGATACAGAAATTTGCTAGTAATTGCAGGTGTATTTCATAGGTGCAAAACCCACCTTTTATTATCTGTATACATTTTAAATAGGTGTTTTTCACTTTGGCGCAGCCCATTTTTGTTCAAAAACCCACCTTGTACTTAAATAAGGATACAGAAATTTGATAGAAACTGCTGTTGTATTTCATTGGTGCAAAACCCACCTTTTATTATCTGTATAACTTTTAAATAGGTGTTTTTCACTTTGGCGCAGCCCAGTTTTGTTCAAAGACCCACCTTGTACGTATATTAGGATACAGAAATTTGCTAATAATTGCAGGTGTATTTCATAGGTGCAAAACCCTTTTATTATCCATATAAATTTTAAATAGGTGTTTTTCACTTTGGCGCAGCCCAGTTTTGATCAAAGACCCACCTTGTACTTATATTAGGATACAGAAATTTGCTAGTAATTGCAGTTATATTTCATAGGTGCAAAACCCACCTTTTATTATCTGTATAAATTTTAAATAGGTGTTTTTCACTTTGGCGCAGCCCAGTTTTGATCAAAGACCCACCTTGTACTTATATTAGGATACAGAAATTTGCTAGTAATTGCAGGTGTATTTCATAGGTGCAAAACCCACCTTTTATTATCCGTATAAATTTTAAATAGGTGTTTTTCACTTTGGCGCAGCACATTTTTGTTCAAAGACTCACCTTGTACTTATATTAGGATACAGAAATTTGCTAGTAATTGCAGTTATATTTAATAGGTGCAAAACCCACCTTTTATTATCCGTATAAATTTTAAATAGGTGTTTTTCACTTTGGCGCAGCCCAGTTTTGATCAAAGACCCACCTTGTACTTATATTAGGATACAGAAATTTGCTAGTAATTGCAGGTGTATTTCATAGGTGCAAAACCCACCTTTTATTATCCGTATAACGTTTAAATAGGTGTTTTTCACTTTGGTGCAGCCCAGTTTTGTTCAAAGACCCACCTTGTACTTATATTTGAATACAGAAATGTTGTGGTAACTGCTGTTGTATTTCATTGGATCAAAACCCACCTTTTATTATCCGTATAACATTTAAATAGATGTATTTCACTTTGGTGTGGCCCAGTTTTGTTCAAAGAGCAACCTTGTACTTAAATTTGAATACAGAAATTTTGTGGTAACTGCTGTTGTATTCCTTTGGTGCAAAACCCACCTTTTATTATCCGTATAACATTTAAATAGCTGTATTTCACTTTGGTGCGGCCCACTTTTGTTCAAAGAGCCACTTTGTACTTTAATTTGAATACAGAAATTTTGTGGTAACTGCTGTTGTATTTCATTGGTGCAAAACCCACCTTTTCTTATCCGTATAACTTTTAAATAGTTGTATTGCACTTTGGTTCACCCCAGTTTTTTTCAAATAGCCACCTTGTACTTAAATTTGGATACAAAAATTTTGTAGTTACTGTTGGTGTATTTCATTTTCAAAAACCACCGTTTGTTATCCGTATAACTTTTAAATAACTGTATTGCACGTGGTGTGGCCCTAGTTTTTTTCAAATAGCCACGTTGTACGACAATTTTGATAGAAAAAATTTTCTAGCAACTGTTCTCGTTTGTCATTGCTTCAAAAACGCAATTTCTCATCCGTGTAACTTCTGAATAGTTTTATTGCGCTCGGTGAATCTCAGTTTGGCGCAGATAGCGCACTTGTATGATAGTTTCGCTAGAAACAATTCAGTTTCTAATTCTAGATGGCTGAAGGAAATTAGAGGGATTTAAGAATAGCTGTGATTGCCGTCTTTCAATAAGAGACTGTCAAAAACTCTTCCATACCGTCTTAAATTTTTATCTTTCTGAACATGGAGCGAAATGCAGGTGATAAGCGAGCAAAGAGGGGTTTAGGACATGGAGGTAGAGGTACGAGAGAAGGTGCTCCTTCCAGTGCTGGCCACAACACGCAAGCCAGCGGATCGTCGGTTGCAGGACCGTCAGGCCTGTCATCGCTGGGTCAGGGCGCTGTGAATCTCAGTAACGAACAGCGTCGCCAATCTGTTCTTCAGTGGTTAATGCATTCTGGATCCAGCATTCTTACCTCCTCGTCCTCCCAGTCACGTCCACAAATGTCGTCATCATCATCGTCAGCATCCGTCCTACATGAAGCGAAGGCAGCCCAAATGTCAACTCGTGTACCCACCACTGTGGATAATCCATTTTCTGAAGACCTCTGATGACAAAATGCGGTTGGGATCAGAAGGCATTTCCAAATATCAAGAGGCCAAAGAGGATGATTTTGTCTGCTCTGACGCCCAATCGCTGATGCCATCAGAGGAGGAGAAGGAAGCCGGTCAATCGGCAAAAATCCTGGGCGGTCGGCAACGCCTTGCAGTGCCTGTTGCTTGTAGCCCGCAGCTCCAGGATGCAGAATGTCAGGACGAGGAAGTCACCTGTGTTGATGATGATGATGACGACATTGCGGATCCAACGTGGTCTTTTCAGCAGAATTTGCTTGTGAGTGCTTCATCACTGGACGAGGAGGAAGACAATGGGATAGTGTCAGTATGGCTCCCGCCTCAAAAAGGGAGAGGGCGGTCGCACAAGTCTGCTGAGATTATTCCACCAGCCACGATCAGTGGAAACACCGCTCTTCGCTTATTGCCGTCAAAAAGGTCCAGGATATTTCAAGCCTGGGCCTTTTTCGAGCAAGCCTATGATTTACCCAGAAATGTCATATGCCGTCTTTGCCATAAACGCATCAGTAGAGGGAAGAATCTTAGGTGTTTAACCACCACCAACATGTCTAGTCACATGCAGCGAATGCATGAGTTGAAATGGAGGGAACACTTGGCCAAAAAAGGCCCCACCGATGCCGGGTTCTTTCCCCCAAGGTCCTCTGGTGGCATCACGTGCCCAGAGAAACCAGGCCGTGTTGAAATGACTCTGTCTTGGAGACCTTCCACACACAGGTCAGGAGCTGTGGACGGCTCTTCGCAACGAGACCGAGCGCTGGCTGGGTGACAAGAACCTTGTGCCAGGCAAGGTGGTGTGCGATAACGGTCGAAATCTGCTGGCCGCCCTTAAGATCGGTAGGCTGGAGCACATCCCTTGCCTGGCACATGTCATGAACCTCGTCGTCCAGAAATTTTTAAAGCGCTACCCGGGTCTGGACTGCCTGCTGAGGAAGGCTCGAGGTCTGAGCTCACACTTCCTCCGTTCGCACCCTGCTTCGTCCCGCCTGGCTGCGTTGCAGCATCAGCTCGGCCTCCCCGTCAACCGTCTCATTGTTGACGTGGCAACACGCTGGAATTCCACCCTCCACATGCTCCAGCGATTGTGGCAGCAGCGCAATGCCATTACGCAGTACGAAGTGACACATGGCCTGAGAAGCAGCGGTGCGGACCTCGGGGTGTTGAGCCACCGAGAGTGGAGGCAGGTGAAAGAGCTCTTCACCATCTTTGCCAGTTTTGAAGAAGTCACCAAAATGGTCAGTGCGGACAATGCCCTTGTCAGCATGAGCATTGTGGTGATCTTAGTTCTGGAACGATCATTGGACACTCTGAAACATCAGGTCCCACTAGCGATGGAGGAGGAGACTGACACAGATGCAGACACGGAGCCTTTCTCTCCATTAAATCCAGAAGGCCCGACAGTTTCACAATTTTATCGGTCTTCATTAGGCAGTGGTTCGGGGTCCAGGGCTAGTGTAAGGTGGCGCCTCAGCTCTCAGGGTGCATCATCTGAGGCAAGTCAGGGCTGTGTTGAAGCTGTGCCGGAGGAAGCGGAGGAGGATGAGGTATTTCTGAACACCGACGTTACTGACGTCCCTGCCTTGGAAAGAGGTTGGCACGAATTTGAGGCGGAGGAGGAAGATGAGGAAGATCAGTTTGCTAGTGCCCCTCGACCCAGAGGCTTGGGAAATCAAGGCTCCATCTCTCACATGAGTGCTTGGATGCTCTATTTCCTCCAACATGATCCTCGCATTAAGGCCATCAAACTGAACAACAGTTACTGCGTGACAACCCTCCTCGATCCCCGGTACAAAGCAAAACTCAACACTTTCCTTCCACCCACCCAAATAGAGAGTAAAATGCAGGAATTGGAGACCGTGCTGATTGATCAACTGGAGACATCTGATACGACTGCTTCACGTTCTTCAAATGTCACGGTGGAACAACGTCAGCAACTTAATAGCAGTAGAGTGCCAAGTATCCGTTGCGGCAGCAGCAGCAGGCATTGTGGCAGAATCCTAATGGGTGACCTCTGGCAATCTTTGTTTACCATCTCACCAACGCATGTAATGCAGGGCACACATACAACACACAGAGATCGGCTTAAGATCATGGTGCACGACTATCTGCGTCTCAACACCGATGTTTTTGAATATGTTCCGGACCCAATCGACTTATGGGTATCCAAAATGGATGAATGGCCTGAGCTCATTGGCCACACCATAAAGGTGTTGTCCTGCCCAGCAGCCAGCGTCATATCTGAGCGGACCTTCAGCACAGCTGGAGGAGTCATTACAGACAAACGCATCTGGCTTTCCACATATAATGTGGATCGTTTGACTTTCATCAAGATGAATCAGGCATGGATCTCTGATGATGTTGTGGCCCCAATTGCCGAGGTTAACGATTAGTTGCCGGTCTACTTCACTTTCCTCTTCCAAAAGAAATGGTCCACTTGAAAACTATTTTTTAAAATGATCATGTCTTACTGCAATTTTTATTCTCAGTTCCCAAAACTTCATTTTGCTGGTTTTGCGGTGAGGAGACTGTATAAGACACCAATGTTTCATGAAAAAAAAACGCATTCCATTTACTCACTTTATCTTTAGAATTTTTCGCATTTTTTATAATTTTTGGGGGCATGTTGCTGTGAAATGCAGCAATACTACAGGTCCTATTATAAAAAAAAAATTGGTTTCTAACAGACATTATTTCTTCAAAATTGTCAACAGTTGCTCAAGGGTAATGTTTTGAATTTTTGGGTGCAAGTTGCTGTGTAATGAAGCTATCCTACCGGTCATCTTAGAAAAGCTGTGGTTGCTAACAGACATTTGTTCTTCACTGTTGTCAAGAGTGGCTCAAGGGTGATGGTGCTGTCAAAAACAGGAATAGGTAGGACACTGTTAATGGACACATATTTCAAAATAACTTATTTCTGCAAGATCTTTAACATAGCTAGCAATCCCTGTAGTGAGACAACCCATTTAATACAATTAAAAAAAGGGAAATCAAAGATGTGGTGGGAATCCATCCTAAAAATGGTGGTTGAAAAGACTCCTTTTTCCGGCACTTTTTAATCTGTGGGTCAGACGGGTTTTAAAGGGGGTCATGCCTGCGTTCCCAGGACGGGATAGTAAAATGTCCAGTTCAAGTAAAAATGATGGTTCAAATAATACTGCCTTCTGGCACTTTTAATTTGTGGGTCATGCAGGTTTAAGGGTCATGCTGTGGTACAAGACAGGGATAGTAAAATTTAGTGTTGAGCGATTATTATCGACAAAGTTGAAATCGGCACAGTTTTTATGTTGATCGAAATTTTTAGATCATGCGACAATTTAGGTTAAAATCTGTCCCATCAACTATTAAGATCGCGCCATTTTCGGCGCTTCCTGTCATTTTGGGGGCCCAGCAAATCAGCTTACAGAATAGAGCAGGGTGAGATTTTGTGTGCGACGTCATGACGGGGATTGTGTATGGTTGCGATTGGGCTGGAAAAATCACATGACCTTGTTTTACATAGAACAGCCCTTTCCCTTTTTCATGACAAGTGTCTCTCAGCGTTTTCATAGCAGGAGGATTGCGCTCTGTCTGTGCCCAAAAACAGCTCAGAGAAAATATTCTATTAATTCACAGAGAAAGCTCTAATGTTAGCTGTGATCCTTACAAATTTGTTAGATCAGAGATTGGAAGATTTTATGTAGTTAGGTAGAGAATTTCAAAGGAGCATTCTACCGCTGTAAAGTTTATGGAGGGGAGCGTGGGGGGGGAGGGAGGGGGGCGGGGGGGCCGTGGGCGAACACAGACAAGCTCTATAAAGAATAATGGATAAAGTTCACCAAGATTAGTGTAGACATTGCACTGCAAAAGCTTTATTATTAAACAGTTTTCTATTGAAATATTTCCTGGATATTGGGCAGCCTGAACTTATATTAGGATACACATCTTTTCTAGTAACTGCAGGTCTCTTTGTAAAGGTGCAAAAATCCACTTTTATTTCAGATAGGTGTTCTTTTTCAATTTTGCCCATTCCAGCTTTGTTGATTTTAGCTACCTTGCAGTTTTTAAAATTTGAATCCACAATTTTTGTAGTCAGCATAGGTTGATAGGTGCCAAAAATTTCCTTTTATTATCCGAATACATTACAGATACGTGTTTTTTTCACTTTTGGGGCACTACAGCTTTGTTCATTGAGGCACCTTGCACTTAAATGTGAATAAAGCAATTTTGTAGTCACCACAGGTAAATTGAAAGGTGCCAAAAAATACCTTTTATTATCCGAATACAATACAGATACATGTTTTTTCACTTTGGCGCACAACAGCTTTGTTCATTGAGGCACCTTGCACTTAAATGTGAATACAGCCCAAATTTTTTAGTCACCACAGGTGAATTGAAAGGTGCCAAAAATACCTTTTATTATCCGAATACATTTTCAGATAGTGTTTTTTCACTTTGGCGCACCACAGCTTTGTTCATTGAGGCACTTGCCTTAAAAAATGAATACAGCAATTTGGTAGTCACCACAGGTGAATTGAAAGGTGCCAAAAATACCTTTTATTATCCGAATACATTTCAGATACGTGTTTTTTTCACTTTTGGTCATTTTGCTGTGACATGCAGCTATACTACAGGTCCTATTATAAAAAAATGTTGTTTCTAACAGACATTTGTTCTTCACAATTGTCCAAAGTGGCTCAAGGGTCATGCTTTGAATTTTTGAGGGCATTTTGCTGTGACATGCAGCTATACTACAGGTCCTATTATAAAAAAATGTTGTTTCTAACAGACATTTGTTCTTCACAATTGTCCAAAGTGGCTCAAGGGTCATGCTTTGAATTTTTGGGGGCATTTTACTGTGACATGCAGCTATATTACAGGTCCTATTATAAAAAAATGTTTCTAACAGACATTTGTTCTTCACAATTGTCAAGAGTGGCTCAAGGGTGATGGTGCTGTCAGAAACAGGAATAGGTAGGACACTGTTAATGGACACATATTGCAAAATGAGTTGTTTTTGCAAGCTCTTTAACATAGCTAGCAATCCCTGTAGTGAGACAACCCATTTAATACAATAAAAAAAAAAGAGAAACAAAGATGTGGTGGGATTCCATCCTAAAAATGGTGGTTCAAAGACTCCTTTTTCCGGCACTTTTTAATCTGTGGGTCAGACAGGTTTAAGGGTCATGCTGCGTTCCAGGACAGGGATAGTCAATGTCCAGTTCAAGTAAAATGATGGTTCAAATCATACTGCCTTCTGGCACTTTTTAATTTGTGGGTCATGCAGGTTTAAGGGTCATGCTGTGGTACAAGACAGGGATAGTGAATAGTGTTGAGCGATTATTATCGACAAAGTTGAAATCGGCACAGTTTTTATGTTGATCGAAATTTTTAGATCATGCGACAATTTAGGTTAAAATCTGTGCATCAACTATTAAGATCGCGCCATTTTCGGCGCTTCCTGTCATTTTGGCGGCCAGCAAATCAGCTTACAGAATAGAGCAGGGTGAGATGTGTGTGCGACGTCATGACTGGGATGTGTATGGTTGCGATTGGCTGGAAAAATCACATGACCTCGTTTTACATAGAACAGCCCTTCCTGTTCATGATCAGTGTCTCTCAGCGTCTCATAGCAGGAGGACGTGCGCTCTGTCTGTGTCCAAACAGCTCAGCGAAATTATTCTATTTCTTCACAGAGAAAGCTCTACTGTTAGCTGTGATCCTTACAACTTAGTTAGATCAGAGATTGGAAGATTTTATGTAGTTAGGTAGAGAATTTTAAAGGAGCATCTACCGCTGTAAAGTCATGGAGGGTAGCTGGGGGGGGGGGGTGAGGGGGGCGGGGGCCCGTGGGCGAACACAGACAAGCTCTATAAAGAATACTGGATAAAGTTCACCAAGACTTAGTGTAGACATTGCACTGCAATAGCTTTATTATTAACAGTTTTTTATTGAAATATTTCCTGGATATTGGGCAGCCTGAACTTATATTAGGATACACATCTTTTCTAGTAACTGCAGGTCTCTTTGTTAGGTGCAAAACTCCACTTTTATTTCAGATAGGTGTTCTTTTTCAATTTTGCCCATTCCAGCTTTGTTGATATAGCTACCTTGCAGTTAAATTAGAATTCAGCAATTTTGTAGTCAGCACAGGTTGATAGGTGCCAAAAATACCTTTTATTATCCGAATACATTACAGATACGTGTTTTTTCACTTTGGCGCACTACAGCTTTGTTCATTGAGGCACCTTGCACTTAAATGTGAATAAAGCAATTTTGTAGTCACCACAGGTGAATTGATAGGTGCCAAAAAATACCTTTTATTATCCGAATACATTACAGATACATGTTTTTTCACTTTGGCGCACTACAGCTTTGTTCATTGAGGCACCTTGCACTTAAATGTGAATACAGCAATATTTGGTAGTCCACCACAGGTGAATTGAAAGGTGCCAAAAATACCTTTTATTAATCCGAAAGTAATTCAGAATACGTGTTTTTTTTCACTTTTGGTCATTTTGCTGGACATCACAATACAACAAAGGTCCATATTATAAAAAAAAATTTGTTTCTAACAACAATTGTTCTTCACAATTGGTCCAAAGTGAGCTCAAGGTCCATGCTTTTGAAGTTTTTGGGGGCATTTTTGCTGTGCATGCAGCTATACTACAGGTCCTATTATAAAAAAATGTTGTTCTACAGACATTTGTTCTTCACGAATTGTCCAAATGCTCAAGTGTCATGCGTTGGAATTTTTGGGGGCTTTTTTACCTGTGACATGCAGCTATACTAAAGGTCCTATTATAAAAAATTGTTGTTTCTAACAGACATTTGTCTTCAACAATGTGTCGAGAGGTGGCTCAAGGGTGGAGTGCGTCAGAAACGAGGAAAAGTAGGACACTGTTAAGACCACATATTTGCAAATGACTTGTTTTTGCAAGATCTTTAACATAGCTATCAATCCCTGTAGTGAGACAACCACCATTTAATACAATTAAAAAAGAGAAAACAAGTACATGGTGGGATTCCATCCTATTTTAAAAAGTGACTTTAATGGTCATCGATCATAATCTACCTATGCGACCATACGAATATCTTGTCGATGATGGTCGGCTATCGACCATCGACCGAGTGTCCGATGGCCAACGTAATCGCTCAACACTAATAGTAGATAGTCTGTGAGGTTTTTTCTGTGACTTCTTGTTGCTAAATGTGTTGCCTAAGCTTTAATGAGTAGCACATAACCATTTTAAAACTGTTTGTGGATGTTAATCACAGCGACTCCAGGCCCTGTTGTGGTGTAAGAAATGAAGGTTAAGATTTTCCTCTCCCATAACTTTTAATGTCATCGCGTCGATTTATTTATCGGATTCGACAATGATAATTGAACAATAAACGACTACCAATCCGATGACGATAGTTGACGCAAATGCTGTCATTAAAAGTTTTAATTAAGAGTAGTGTAGAGCGATTGCGTTGGCTATCGAGATCGATCCGATAGTCATAGTCCGCCGCTATTGATAAGGGTTTTTTTCGCGAGAGGTGAGGCATTCGACATATGCGCGGATAGGATCCATTTCTCGAGATCCCTATGGAGACAAAACACACTTTGGCAGATTATTCATACACCGCACACATAAGCTCGGTGAGAACTGAAATTAACAATTCACAGCTTACTACATCAAATGAGGATACGTAGCTATCATCAGTGCAACACACTTAGTGTTAAAATCTAGTCACTAGACAAAATATATAAGGGGGTACACACACGTGTCCGTGTCTGTCATGTACCCTACAGCCTATCGTACCTACAAACGCACACAGTCCCACACAACAATAGAACTGCCATAAGAGCCGATATGATTTTGACATCATTATCCTCTGACTCCATTGGACATTGATATTCCTACTGAAACACATATCTGGGGAGGTGCGAACAAATTTAATGATGTAAAAATGTTGGTGTTTTTGAACAGAAGTTTCTTGTGTGCGAGGGATTAATAATTGAGTAGTAGAGGAGGTGTTAGTGGGAAGTGTATCTAGGAATGGACATCAATATGTAAAATTTACACAGGATTTAGTACAAAATATGGAGAGTCTTTCTGGACGGTTTTGAGTGTTTACGGATCTAGAACATATTTGAGTGGAGATAGTACTTGGTACATGTAAGTGGAAGGTATAGTGATGGAGCGAACAACAATTTTAATGATGTAAAAATATTTTATTAGAAGGTTTTTATTTTAGTGAGTTAATTACATAACAGATGTATGATTTAGGGATATGGTTAGTTATCTATATAGAAGGTGAAATAAATATTGTAAATTGTTTATAAATATGATAAAAATATGGTGTTCTTCTGAGGAAGATCTTTTGGTGTGGATGGATTAATAATAGGAGTGTGTTGATACACGACGCGCGTTGAGAGCGTAATTAACCTGTACCTGGTGCCACTGCCATTGAGGCAAATAAGCCTGCCATATCTGACCCCACCATCTCACATTTAAAAAGGCCAGTGACAAAAGTGAGAGCTTCAACCACCATTTTGTTTCACACGGTCAGTGAGAGAGCAGATATACCTCGCTGGATTCCCTAGGCCACAACAGAAATGAGCCCCAAACCTGCATGAGAGCGAGACCCCACTATTTAACAAAGTATCCCGGAAACAAGGCGAGGTCTCTTCTACACACACGCAGTTCTTAGTGAACTGGTACTTGGAACTATCAGGTCATGGGATACGGAAGCTAAAGATAGAAAAATAATACTACATATCACTGATGGTCAACAAATCAATGTAATATGGGGGGAAGTTGTTAGGTGGGGGAGTTTGGGGAGTGGGGGGTGCGAGCGAGTATAACAAGGCGGATTGAGTTATTATTTTTTCATTATTACTGAATAAATATATTATTGAGAAAAATTGAAGTGACTTGATGAAAAATATGTTTTTTATGGTTAGCTATTTTTGGGTATAGAGTGATTAATAATGGAGTGAGTGCGTCAGTCTATGGTCTGAGGTAAATGAAGGAGAATACTATTTAGACAAATTTAAGTATGAAAATAATTTTTTTTGGGGAGGATTTTGTCATGTTTATTAATACTTGTTTTTTGGTGATATG
Organism: Phyllomedusa bahiana; assembly: GCA_025379985.1. Lineage (NCBI taxonomy): Eukaryota > Metazoa > Chordata > Amphibia > Anura > Hylidae > Phyllomedusa > Phyllomedusa bahiana. Next base: position 21,416 of record JAODAL010018553.1, read on the forward strand.
GTATTTTAAGTTAAATTAAATAGGGAATCTATGTTAAATGAATTTACAGTGGCGGTGAAAGCCCTTGCTGGGCGCCGTCATCTATTAACACGCAGGTTTAAAAAGCCCTATAAGCAGCATACGAAAACTGTCGATGCTAAGCATGAGTGCGAAGACAGGAACGTGTGAAAAACTCCCATCCTTCCTCTGTTACACAGTCAATACCTGACGTAGCGCTTGACCCCTCCGTAGAGTAGGGACCAAATTGAGCTTCAATCTTGGTAAATACTGGTGGATTAAAGCGCAAAAATTCAAAGAAAGACCCTTGAGCGCACTTTGTTCAATTTGACTGAAGAACAAGTGTTCACTGTTATGAAAACAACATTTTTTCTATTATAACTAGGCGAACCGTAGTAATTGCTGACCACATTCAAAGCAGCATGACCCAAAAAATTATAAAAAATGACTTCTCAGCCACTGTTAAAAAATTGAGGTGAGCGGAAAAGGCCACTTAGCACAAGCCACGATATTTCTGTTACAAAGGACCATGATTTATTGCTGGTATATCTCCACAGCTACATGACCCCAAAAAATGTTATAATAAATACTGACTTCTAGTCCATCCATTAAAAATTCTGTGAGTGAGAAATGCCACTTAGAAGCCACTGTTCTGTTCCAAAGCGAACTCCTAACTTATAGCTGTATCTACACAGCAATACATGACCACCTAAAAATTATAAATATGACTTCTCAGCCCACTATTAAACAATTGTGAGGGAGATACATGCCACTTAGAAGTCACAATTTCTTTTCCAAAAGGACCATGATAGATTGCTGTATCTCACAGGCAAACATGCACCTCCGCGAAACCAATGCCAATCGCGAAAACTTCTTTAAAGATAAAGTGAGCGTAAATGGATATAGCGGTTGTCTTGTCATGCAAACCTCGCTGCGAGTATCTTTTAACGAGTACTCCTCACAGCAAAACCAGCAAATAGAACCATGTTCGAAAAGAGAAAAAAAAACTTGCAGGCTTTCAGAAAATGATCATTTTAAAAAAAAGTTCTTTTCTCAAGAGATATGACCATTTTCTGGTGTTGAGAAAAAGGAATGAGTCTAAAGTATGACACCAGTTACAACTAACGGTACCTCGCGAATTGGAGCCAAACAACATCATCAGAAATCCCTGCCGATTCTATCTTGATGAAAAGTCAAACGCGAATCCACATTATCTGTGGCAAGCCGGATGTGTATTTTGTCTCTTAATGACATTCTCCAGCTGTGCTGAAGGTCCGCTCAGATAAGACGCTAGAGCAGCCTTGAGCAGGAAACAACACTCTCTAAGGCGCGTTGACGGATCCATGCTCTGCAATTCGTAACCATTTCTGGACTACCCAGACAGTCATTATTGGGACCGGAACACATGCAAAGAACTCCGAGTCTTTGTTGAGGACGCAGATTCGTCGTGCAACAACTATGGATATACTCTAAGCTGCAAATACCTCCGAGATGTTGCGACTTTAGTAGCCCCTGCATCTGCATCTAGCGTATGGTGAGTGCGTGTACAAACAACCTATTATTGGCCAAGGTCACCCATAGGCTTCGCCACCCTTGCCGGCAGCTAGGCCGGCTAAACGCCCTACTTGGCACTCTATCTAAGCTAGTTCACGCTCGCAGAATGTTTGTCAATCCGTTGACATTTGAGGGAAACGAAGCAGACGCAACAGAGTGTCTCCATTGATCAATCAGCACAGTCTCCCTATTCCTGCATTTTACATCATCTATTTTGTGGGTGGCACGTGAAAGTCGCATGTTGTGATGATCTATAATATCTATCAGTTACCGCCGGAGATTGACAGGAGACTGTCCACCCAGTAACTAGTTGTTCATTTTGATGCGCCTTAATGCGAGGAACATGTTGAGGACTGGAGCATCCAGCCCTGATTTGAAGATAGGAGCTCCCTTCGCGAGTCTTCTCTCTGGTCATTCAAGGGAGGGGGGGGGGGAGGGAGGCCCGGGAGTCGAGAGGGCTTCCTAGCACACATGATCTATCCCTCAATCCTCTTCCCCCTCCGCCTCACAATATCGCGCCCAACCTCTTCAATGGCAGGGCGCGTTCGTGCAACATCGGTCTGATTCTAGGAATATCCTCCTCAGCCTCCTAACCTGCCTCCAGGCCACAGCCTTCAACACACACCCACTGCTCCTGAGATGATGCCTCCCTGACATATAGACGATGCACCACCTTGCTCGGCTCTGGACACCACGCGGCACCACTGCCTAATGACAGCGCGCGATGTAATTGTGAAACTGTCGGCGCCTTGTGGCGATTGGAGACGACAACAAGCTCCGTGTCAGAGCATCTGTCCGTCTCCTCGCTCTCCACCCGTCCGGCGTGAGCGAGGAGCGCGTGTTTTTTCGAGAGAGTCCAACGATCGTCATCTGACAGCGACTAAGAGCACACAACTGAGCTCATCAGCTGCGACCCCAGCCATTGTCCGCACTGAGCACACATAATTGGTGCGGCTATCTCTTCAAAACTGGACTCTGCAGGATGTGCACTCTTTCTTCACCCGCACATCCATTCGCCCTCGCGTGTGTTTCAACTACACCCGTGTCCGGACCAGCCAGCTTGCAGCGATGTCACTATCTTCAATGGCGTAATGGCATTGCGCTGCTGCCTACAATCGCATGCGCAGATTGTGTGCGTGGTGTTGAATTCCAGCGTGTTGCCGGACGTCAACACTGAACGGAGTGAACGAGAGGCCGAGCATGACGCTGCAACGCAGCTCAGTGGCGCGGAAGCAGGGTTGCAACGAGCGAGTGCGAACTCACGCACCTCGCGACTGAGCTCGTAAACAGCAGTCCAGCGCCGGGTACAGCTCTTATAGAAACATTTTCTGGCGCGACAAGTTCTATCGCGATGTGCCTGCAAGGGATATCTTCCAGCCTACCGATCTTAAGGGCGGCCAGCAGATTTCGCGCGTCTTTACAGATCGCACACCACCTTGCCTAGGCACAGAAGGTTCTTGTCACCCAGCTCGATGCGGCGTCGGTATCACAGTTTGCGTTGAGGGGGGCGGGGGGGGGCCGGTCCGACAGGTCTTCCTTACCTGTGGTGGACGGTGCTCCAAGGCAGACTTAATTTCAACACTGCCTTGTGGTCTCTGGGCAGCGTGATGCCACCAGAGGACCTACTGGGGGAGAAAGAGCACCTGCACCTAATCTACTCCCTGCGTTTTGACAGAGCAGTGCGCAACACGAGCCGAGCCACCGCAGCCCCTCAAGACATCCCACCCAACCCAGCTCAGCACTTCCAGTAGAGCGTGTCACATAGAATATACGCGGACTTGCGCGTAGCTTACTCCTAGTCCTTCGTGGTCGGTGGTCGAGATGGACTTTTTCCGGACACAGATGCAGACACCAACCGCTTGAAATTTTTAGATGACCACTGGCTGGCCAGGGCAGGACGGCTTTTCTGGCCAAAGAAAAGACTGCTCGGCATCTGGTATTGTGTGCAGGCGAGGGCCATGACGTGGCGGAACCCATCTGTGACCACCAATGAAACGGAAAGGCAAGCAATTCCCACATCCAAACACCTGGCAATGCCCGACATTCATGGCTTTTGGCTTTGGATGGTTTGGGATAAAGTGTTTCATCTGCTCCTCTGGGGGGGGGGGGGGGGGGGGGGGGGATCTTGGAAGACAGAAGGCGTGGCTGCTTGCGCTGGCCCTGTATGGTCGTGACAGGTTTACAAACAGGTGGAAGGAGAAAAAGGGCGTAGAGAACAGTGGTCACATTGTCGGTGCTGGTGGTGAGCTTCGGGGCGACCGTGATGCGAGGCTGCGAACGGAGGCTGATCCCTGATGCATGACTCTGAGAGACATGGCACCTCGAGGAAACGCTTGTGGTGGCGGAGGAGGAAGAGGCGGAGACAGAGGTAAGTGACAGTGGGTTGGAGGCCCGCAGTCGTTCTGGCCTTTTTAGTGCCAAGTGATTCCCTTCCATTTCAACTCATGCATTCGCTGCATGTGAACTAGACCTGGTTGGTTGGTGAGTTAACCACTTCTAGGGGGGTTCTCGCCTCTGAGACTATATGCGTTATTACTGCAAAGCGCGAGGCATAAAATGAACACTCAGCTGAGGTGAATCACAAGTCTCTCAAAGTAAGCCCAGCTTGATAGGGGCGTCTGGGACTGTTTTTTGACGGTCGATAAGCGAGACACGGGGATTTGCGCTATACCGAGGGCTGAGCGGAACACATGATCTACGACTTCTGCGACCACCCTCCTCCCTGCTTTGTGTGAGGCGGTTAAAACGTATTACGATACACACCCCCATCGCTTCAAGTCACCTCGTCCCTATGATGACAGCGCGTCGGAAAAGCAAATTCTGCGAGCGAAGACCAGGCATGGATCCGCATGTCCGTAGCGATCACATACATCATGGGCATCAACACAGGTGACTTGTCATCCTGCACTCTCTAGCATCCAGTAGCTGCGGGCTAAAAGCAAGGGCAACTGCAAGGCGTTTCCGCGCGCCCCGGGGATTTTTTGCACGATTGCGACCGGCTGCGGGGGGGGGGGGGGGGGGGTGGCACCTCTCTGATGTGCAATCACATAACAGTGTGACATGGCGTCACAAGCAACTAAATCATCCTCTTGCATCTTAGTTATACATGCGAGTCATTCACATATACCCACCGACATTTTCGATCGAATCTAAGAGGTCTTTCACAGTCAAATCGATTATCCACATGTGTGGGTACAGCGACGTTTGTACATTTGGGCTGCGCTCATCGTCTGCACGGATGCTGATGATGCTGATGCGACATTTGTGGCGTGACTGGGAGGACGAGGAGGTAAGACTGCCTTAGAGGCAGGTTGCATTAACCACTGAAGGACAGATTGGCGACGAGTTCGTTTACTTAGATTCCACAGGGCCCTGACCCAGCGATGACAGGCCTGACGTCTCCTGCAACTGACATCCGCTGCATGCCGTGTTGTCCGCCAGCACAGGAAGGAGCACCGTTCTCTCGTACCATCTACCTCTATGTGCTACCCCCCTCTTTGCTCGCTTACCACCTGCATTTCGCTCCATGTTCAGAAATCAAAAAATTTGAGAAGTATGGAATAGTTTTTGAAAAGTATCTTATTCAAAAGACGGCAAATCACAGCTATTCACAAATCCCTCTAATCAAACAAAATTTGCTGATCCAAATTTAACTGAAAGGTGTCTATCAACAAAACAGGACTTGCAAAAGTCCAAAAAACACGTATCAGTTATGTTTTGGTATAATAAAACGGTCATTAGTTTGCTACCCTTTGCACATTCGACATTCTTGTGTGAAATATAGATTGAGCTGTTTTAAGATTACACGATCTATGTCTAGCTCAATGAACCTAGCTTGAGAGATGTGACAAATTAGTGCAAAAAAAAAACACTAACTGTTATGTTTTTGATATAAATAAACGTATCTTTTTTGCACCTCGATTCACCGTGGTGAATATAGATTGCTGAGTTTTAAAGATTTACGTAGATCTGCGTCAATAGCGACACAGTGCTGGGTGCGCAAAGTCAAAAAACACGTAAGCCTGTTTATGTTTTGATATAATAAACGTTATATGTTTTGCACTTCAAATTCACCTCGTGGTGAAATATAGAATGCTGTTTAAAGATTTACTAGATGACTGCGTCACATGGCACTATTGCTGGGTTGCATGCAAGAGAGTCCCACGAAACACACGTAACTCTGTTTTATGTTTTGATAGTATATAAACGGTCTTTTCTTTGCACCTCAATTCTACCATGTGTGAATATAGACTCTGCTGTTTACGATTTAGCTAATGCTGCTCAATGAACTGTCTTTTGTGTGTTGCAAGGGTGCGCAAAGCCTCAAAAAAAACACGCTAACCTGTCTATTTTTTTTTGAATATAAAACAATAACGGTATTTGTTTCACCTTTCAATTCACCTGTGGTGAATATAGAATTGAGTTTTAAAAGATTTACGTAGAGCTGGCAACAAATGAACATGCTGTGCACAAAAGTCAAAAAACACGTAACTGTTATGTTTGATAAAATAAACGGTATTTTTTTGCAACTTTCAATTTCACCTGTGGTGAATATAAAATTGCTGTTTTAAGAATTTACGTAGATGCTAGCGTCAATGAACCGTGCTGGTGCGCAAAAGTCAAAACACACGTAACAGTTTATGTTTTTGATATAATAAACGGTATTTTTTTTCACCTTTCAATCACCTTTGGTGAATATAGAATGCTGTTTTTAAAGATTACGAGATGCTGCGTCAATGAACAGTGCGGTCGCAAAGTGCAAAAAACACGTAACTGTGTTTTGGTATAATAAACGGTATTTTTTGCACCTTCAATTCACCTGTGGTGAATATAGAATTGCTGTTTTAAGATTTTACCGTGGATGCTGCGTCAATGAACAGTGCTGGATGCGCAAAAAGTAAAAACAAACGTAACTGTTATGTTTTGATATAATAAACGGTATTTTTGCACCTTCAATTCACCTGTGGGTGAATATAGATTGCAGTTTTAAAGATTTTACGTATATGCTGCGTCAATGAACCAGTGCTTGGGTGGCGCAAAAGTCAAAAAACACTATCTGTTATGTTTTTGATATAATAAAAAGCGTATTTTTTTGCAACCCTTTCAAAATTCACTCTGTGGTGAAAATATAGAAATTGCTGTTTTAAAGATTTACGTACTATGCTGCGTCCAATGAACATTGCAGGGTGCGCCAAAAGTCCAAAAAACACGAACTGGTGAAGTTTTTCCCGTATATACACGGGATTTTTTGGCAACAAACAACCTGTGCATACACAAGATTGCTGGATGTAATTTAAGTGCAAGGTGGAAATATTCAACAGTCACAGGTAATCGGATAAAATTTAACCACCTATCTGATAAAATGTATACTTGATAATAAAAATTGGAGTTTGCACTATTAGTAGAGAGCCATGCAGTTTACTCTCGAAATGATGTTTATCCAATATAAAGTTTTCAGGCTTGACTACTCACTATCCATGGGAGATTATCTTCCAATAGTCACGCTAGTCTCAATAACACACAAGATATTCCACAATCATCGCTCTCTCACTATATGTCTTGAGTGACATTTATCCGATGGTACTTTATAGATAGGAGCTTGCTCATATATGCGTCAGCCTCCGCGAGGCACACCCCCGCTACCCACGGCCGAGGAAATTTACATGCGAGAGATGCTCGCGTTTAAAAATCCTTCCATCTAAGCTACATCAAAATGAGATCAATCTTCTAATTCTACACTAAATTGTGAAGGATCAGGCAAAGAGAGGGATAAGTTCTCTGTGCATACAATAGACTATATTTCCGCGGGGGGGGGGGGGTCGGTGGGGGGGGTGGGGGGGGGGGGTAGCGTTTGGACCACAGGCAGAGCGCAGGAGCCTTTCCTATGAGTACTCTAGGCTGAGACGACACTACGGCTGAAACAGGCACAAGCGCTGTCTTTATGTGAACACGAGGGTCGATGATGCGTTTTTCGCAGATGCCAATCGCAACCATACACATCCCAAGTCTGACGGTCGCACACTACGATTCTCACCTGCAGCTCTATTCTAGATTTGCTGGCCGCCAAAATTACAAGAAGCACCGAAAACAGCAATCTCTCTATACATATGCACAAATTCTTAATCCTTAATTAATCGCCATGAATCTGGAAATATTTCCGATCACTATAATAACTTGGGGGGGGGGGGGGGGCCGATTTCCCACTTTGATCGATAAAAATCGCTCAAACACTAACATTAGAGACTGGAATTTCTTGATATATTTTTTGTTACTTAAGTTAGACACGCTTAATTTAGAAAACCTTGGACAACCCCTGGCAGACACCACACCAGCGAGAAACAACTCTAATATAAATAAATAGAGTAACATCCTAAATTCACTCTCTTTAGCAGTGACACGCTGCTGCAACGCTTCATAGCTAATTACGTGACGGTTTAGCTAGCGAGGTCTACAGCAACATAGCTCAACCATCAGTTGGTCTCATTGTAGGCAAATCAGAGCGTTCCAGTGAGACACACAACACGTAGTGCTAGTATTAGAGACAGTCTGAAGCTGCATGTCGAGAAAATGATGCCAATGGTTGCACAAGTTTGCTGGTGAAACATTGATAGCACTAGCAAACCCCGATGCCTCTGCAAGAGCCCAACGTGGGTATCGGTTTGTCCACGTTCAGCTACAAAATAGGCTGGTCCCGCACTTAACATTACATTTACATTACATTAATTGATAAAATTTATATTATTTACAATATTATCTCTCTACACTAAGTTTAATAATCTATTTTAGCTCAGTAGATGGTCCTTCACTAGCATCTTACAAAGTCGCATTATACAGGAGCGCCTAGTCACGTCTGATGCTGTGATCATGTGTAAAGCGTACACACTGATACTACACTTTGCAACAGGCTGAGAAGACACAACAGCCTTCACAAACGTTAGAGCGCATGGTATCCCTACACTTAAACCAGCACGGACATAGCTGGAGGCTCCTCTACATTGGAGTATTGTAAATGCTGAGAAAATACACTTCTTTGCTGGTTATCTGAAAAGCTAGTGATCTGCATGAGTACAAATTCTAAGTTACATCTTGAGAGACACTACATACGCGCTGATGTTGTTGCTTGTTGCATCATGTTTTCATACACGAGAAGGGAAATTATTAATATTATACTATGAACGGATTTGTGACAACGCCATCCTAGTGCTCCCCTTGAGCTCATCGATAGATATTGTTCTGCCCACAAGCGGCCCTACACAAGTTTTGCCAGATCGTCGAGCCAAGCTCATACTCTAAATCTTATCGGAGAATTAGTGATATGTCCAATCCTTCTCCATTACTCAGATCGAACGATGTGACACGCAGCAGGCGATCTATCTATTACTTGAGACACACACAACAGATTAAACTGCATTTGAGCAATCCGATAGGAAGACCCAGAGACCATCAGGGGGCAACAGGTCAGACTCCACCTCTTAGAAATCTGGTTCTCACCTCCAGTCTCCTTTAATATTCTGAAGCTTCATGTGCTCAAGGCACAAAATAAACCTCCCGTCTTTAATAGACACTTCAAAATGCTGTTTCCTCTGGATAAGGAGGTAAATATACCCAAGGTGGATGTGGCTGTAGCCAACCTCTCCAAAAAGATCACAGTGCCATCTGTGGATGGCTCAAATCTTCCTGACACAATGAATAGGAGAGCTGAGAGTGCCCTCAGGAGGTGTTACCAGCCTTCTACTTCCCAAGCAAGAGTTATGATTGTCTGACAGGACATCCTGCGAGCATTAAGGACAAAGCTCAATAGGATTCAAGATGATATTAACTGTGGGAAGTCAAGGGGTGACATCTTATCCACCGTCCATAATGTGAAAATGGGTTTGGACAACCTCCTTAATACAGTGAGAACATCTAGGTTGGCAACCCAGGGGATGTCCCTTGCTACTGCTGAAAGAAGATTGGTCTGGATTAAGCATCATCAAGTATATACATTATCTAAGAACAGTCTGTGTAACCTTGAATACAAACCAGGACAGTTATTTTGTTCAGAGCTTGATGAGCTTATAAAGGGCTTCTCTGACAAGGTTGGCAAGTCCCTCCCTGGAACTCCCATTAGAGGAGAACTTCGCTGTTAGATGTGCCCACGGAACTGAAAGAGTGTCCTAGTGGTCTCATAGAGGAACTAAGAAGTCTTATGGGTCTTATCAAAAGATCTTCTGATGGCAGAAACACTGAGGGGTTCCCTAAATCGATTCCGTCACATATGGGAGTCGAAGATTAAGGATCCCTGGGTCTTACGCATAATAAATAAAGGTTACATTATCCATTTTCTGTGTCTTCTTTTTCAGTGCTACTATACTGTAACGGTCTGGTAGTGGATCCACTGGACCACCGCAAGCGATGGTGGAAGCCCACACCAGGGAGCGGAATCTAAGTAGGTCCCAGGTATTCCGCAAAGCGGGATGGACTTGCTGCGGCGGGAGTCTACCAGGTCGCTTCCACTGGCGGAGCTTGCCTGCGGTGGTGGCCAAGGGTAGGCGTGGTGCAGATTCGTCAGGCAGGCTCGTAGTTGGGGACAGGCAGGAGGTCAGGACAGGCGGCTCAGGTTCGTAAACGTGGACAGGCAGGAGGTCAGGGCTGGCGGCAAGATTCGTGGTCGGTAAACGTGAGCAACGGGTACGGTACACAGGTAGGCAAGACAAGACTTTCAGGAACACTTTCCCTTTAAATTTCACACTGCCGGCACGCGCGCGCCCTAGAGAGCGGCGCCGCGCACGCCGGGGACCGGAGGCGGACAGAGCAGGATCGTGGCCGGGTAAGTGAGTGGGGACCGGAGCAGTGGCGTGAGCGGACCCCGGACCCGAGGTGCGGGACGGGGCGCCGCTCGGAGTCGGGGCACGGATGTGCCTGTCTTCATATCCTGGACTAGTGTGTCCGCCGCCGGAACCTCGGATGGAGATGCCAGAGGGAGAGGTGGGCGGGGATGCAGGCCATAAACGATGTAGAAGGGGGAGACCCCCGCGGACTCTGAATCTAGGGAGTTATAAGAGAACTCCGCCTATGGCAGCAAGTTGGACCAGTCATCTTGGCGTGCAGAGACGAAGTGGCATAGGTAACATCCCAAGACCTGGTTGACCCTTTCCACCTGGCCATTCGTCTGAGGATGGTAAGCCGAAGAGAAGTCGAGCTTCACCCGAAGTTGGGCACATAGGGCTCGCCAAAACCTGGAGACAAACTGGACTCCCCGGTCCGAGACGATTTGCTGAGGGAGTCCATGCAGACGGAACACGTGAAGAAAGAATAGCTCCGCCAGGCGGGAGGCAGACGGCAGGCCTGGCAGCGGGCCAAAATGCGCCATCTTGGAGAACCGATCAGTGATCACCCAAATAATGGTGTTGCCAGATGAAGGAGGGAGATCGGTTATGAAGTCCATAGAAATGTTGGTCCATGGTTGAGTTGGGATGGGTAGTGGCTGTAGTAGACCTGCCGGCTTGTGACGAGGCATCTTGTTGCGGGCACAGGAGTTACAAGACTGAACAAAGTCCTTGACATCCCTCTCGAGCTCTGGCCACCAAGAGAACCGGGATATCAGGTGGAACTTTCTTCGGGCGCCAGGATGACCGGCCACCAATGAGCAATGTCGCCACTTTAAGATATGTCTGCGGAGAGCAGGGCGCACGTAGATCTTTCCAGGAGGGACCCTCCGGAAGTCAACTGGAGCTGCCGAGATAAGACGTTCTGGGGGAATTATGTGCTCAGGAGTAGTGTCTTCACCCACCACGTCGGAGGCGCAGGAGAGAGCGTCGGCTCTCACATTCTTCTCTGCAGGCCGGAAGTGGATCTGGAAATCGAACCACCGGGAAAAGAAGAGCGACCACCTAGCCTGGCGTGGGTTAAGTCGCTGAGCCGTCTGGAGATATTGGAGGTTCTTGTGGTCTTAATAGAGGTGGATGGAGTGACGCGCACCCTCCAGCAGATAACGCCATTCCTCCAAGGCCAGCTTTATGGCCAGTAGCTCCCGGTCGCCAATCGTGTAAGTCCTCTCAGCGGAAGAGAACGTCTTGGAAAAGAAGCCACACTTTACAGTCCTACCCGTGGGACCTTTTTGCGTAAGAACTGCTCCGGCTCCCACAGATGAGGCATCCACTTCCAACGTGAAGGGTTTTGCGGGATCCGGACGCGAAAGGATAGATGCCGTAGAGAAGGCGGACTTGAGCTTCGAGAATGCCTCTTCGGCTTCGATGAGCCAGCTGCGTGGGTTAGCTTGTTTCTTGGTAAGGGCCACTATCGGAGCCACTAGCGTAGAGAAGTGGGGGATGAACTGGCGGTAGTAGTTACAGAAGCCCAGGAAGTGCTGTATAGCTCACAGACCGACTGGGCGTGGCCACTGCAACACGACTGACAGTTTCGCTGGATCCATCCATAGGCCTTGGTCAGAAATGACGTAACCCGGAAACAGGAGGCTAGTCTGATGGAAGAGGCACTTCCCTAGCTTGGCATACAGATGGTTCTCCCTTAGACGCTTCAACACCTGACGAACATGGCTGCGGTGGGTCTCGAGGTCAGGAGAGTACACCAAGATGTCATCAAGGTAAACCACCACGCAGGTGTAGAGGAGGTCTCTGAAGATGTCATTCACGAGCTCCTGGAAGACGGCAGGCGCATTACACAGTCCGAAGGGCATCACCAGGTACTCAAAGTGCCCATCCCTGGTGTTGAAGGCCGTCTTCCATTCATCGCCCTTGCGGATTCGGACCAAGTTGTAGGCCCCTCTCAGATCCAACTTGGAGAAAATCTTTGCGCCCCTCAGACGGTCAAAAAGTTCAGTGATCAACGGCAGTGGGTACCGTTTTTTTACCGTGATCTTGTTCAGACCCCGGTAATCTATGCAGGGCCGTAAGGTACCGTCCTTTTTCTTTACAAAAAAGAACCCCGCACCCGCGGGAGACGAGGACTTTCGGATGAACCCCTTCTGGAGATTCTCCTGGATGTACTCTGACATGGCTTGGGTCTCAGGAACCGATAATGGGTAGACTCTGCCCCGGGGAGGACTGGTACCCGGCAATAAGTCGATCGGGCAATCGTACGGACGATGCGGAGATAGACTCTCGGCTTGTCTCTCGGAGAACACATAGGCGTACTCCAGATACTCGGCGGGCCAGCCGGGCAGCGGTCATGAAGGGTCGAGCGGGAGGGGCAGAAAAGCACCGGGCGAGGTGGCCACCAAACTATGCCCCCCCCGGCAGTTGGGACCCCAACGAGTCACTTCGCCAGATGTCCAGTCCAGGGTAGGAGAGTGGAGCCGCAGCCAAGGGAGTCCGAGGAGAACCGCTGATGAGTAGCGAGGCAACACGTAGAAGGAGATTTCTTCTTTATGCAGCGCCCACACGTGGAGGAACAGTGGCTTGGTGACAAACTGGATGGTGTCGCTAAGCAGCTCCCCGCTGACGGACGAGATGACGAGCGGTTTTTCCAAGCGAACCACCGGGAGCCGATACTGCTTCACTAGAGACTGGTGGATGAAGTTCCCGGCCGAGCCCGAATCTAGAAGCCGGAACCGGACTGGAAATCGAGTACCAGCCTCAGACACGACCTGCACTGGCATAACAGGACGTGGAGAGGAGTAGTTTGCACCTAGGAATGCCTCTCCACAGATCCTAGGTGCGGGAGGTTTTCGCAGGCTTGGGACGCTATGGGACAACTCACTCGAAAATGCTTCGGAGCTGCCACATAGAGCAAGTTCCTTTGCCGGAGCTGGGGCCAACTCTTGCTCAGAGAGGCGAACCGTAATCTGCATGGGATCCTTGGTGGGTGTGGCGACTGGGCGCAGGAGGCTTTGGAACACCGGTGACCAGGCGTAGAAACTGGCGAGTTGGGCTAGATGACGCTTCTTGCCGAAGATCCTCTTCCGTCATGAAGCGCACATCAATGAGGGTGCCAAGCGGATCAAGTCACTGAGGGAAGATGCGATGTCCTTGCGGCCAAGACGTCTGTACTCGACTTGAGAGCCTTTCTGTGAAGGTAGCACACAGAGCGGACTCGTTCCATGACAGGTTCGAGGCTAGGTGCGGAATTGCAACGCGTAGTCTCCAACTGGACAAATCCTGGGTAGGTTTAGGAGGGCTGTCTCGGCAGAAGATGCATGACTGGTTCCTTGAATACGTTGGCGGAACTCACAGAGGAATGAGTGTAGGTTCGCCGTCACCGTATCATCCTGTCCCACAGAGGTGTAGCCCATGCCAGGGCCTTCCCGGAGAGTAGAGTGACCACGAAAGCCACCTTCGCACGTTCGGACAGGAACTGGTCGGCCATCAGTTTCACGTGCAAGGAACACTGGGTGATAAACCCCCTGCAGAGTTTCGGGTCTCCGTCGAACTTGGATGGGAGCGACAGCCGAAGCTTGGGACCCCCAAGATGCCACAGGAACCGTTGAGGCAGGACCATGGAGGAGAGTTGCTCGAGCTGCTGCGCTTGCTGCGCGATCTGTTGAGATTGCTTGACCACGACGGGGGTGATGTTGGCAACGCTCGGCAAGGGCACTTTGGCGAGATCCATGGTCGGATCCTACTGTAACAGTCTGGTAGTGGATCCACTGGACCACCGCAAGCGATGGTGGAAGCCCACACCAGGGAGCGGAATCTAAGTAGGTCCCGGTATTCACCAGAGCCCGCTGCAAAGCGGGATGGACTTGCTGCCGCGGGAGTCTACAGGTCGCTTCCACTGGCGGGGCTTGCCTGCGGTGGCGGCCAAGGGTAGGCGTGGTACAGATTCGTCAGGCAGGTTTGTAGTCGGGGACAGGCAGGAGGTCAGGACAGGCGGCTTAGGTTCGTAAACGTGGACAGGCAGGAGGTCAGGGCTGGCAGCAAGATTCGTGGCCGGTAAACGTGAGCAACGGGTTCGGTACACAGGTAGGCAAGACAAGACTTTCAGGAACACTTTCACCAAGGAATACACACCTAGGATCCGGCAAGGCTGTCAGGAAGGGGCCGGACTTAAATAGGGACAGTGCCCGGCAATGACCACGCCGGGGCACGCCGGGGACCGGAGGCGGACAGAGCAGGATCGTGGCCGGGTAAGTGAGTGGGGACCGGAGCAGTGGCGTGAGCGGCCCCCGGACCCGAGGTGCGGGACGGGGTGCCGCTCGGAGTCGGGGCACGGATGTGCCTGCGACCCGGGATGAGGCATCCGTGACATATACATAGTGATTATGCGCCTTCCAGTAGCCAGACACACCTAGAGATTAGAGGCTTCTATACTGGAGTTTAGAGATAAGGTTTTGGTGGACATTCCCCTCTGATTAGATACAGAGAGGTGTATTCAAAGGTCTTTATGGTTCCAAAGCCATCTGGTAATTGGCACACCATAATAGACATCAGGTATCTGAACACCTGAACACTGAAGAAACATTTCAGAATGGAGACCATAAAGTCTGAACTTTCCATATTATAGCTAAGAGAAAAGATGACTTCTTTGGATGCTTATTTTCCAATCAATCTCAGTCTTCAAAAATACATGAGACTACCTGTCATTTTTTATGGGCAGCCTAAGGCACCTACAGGTCGCAACATTTCCCTTTGTCATTTCTTCAGCTCCCTATGTGTTCACTACAGTGGTTTTTGAAGTAGCTGCACACTTAACACTTTAAGGAGTCTCTATTATGCACTAGATGACTGGCTCATAGTCACCAGGTCAAGAAGTCTTCTTTTACAAGACTCCAACTTACCACTCAATGCCTTACAGATAAATCATAAGCTAAATCATAAACTGGCAGATGTCTCACACTGCTCCTACTTCTCAGATGAATTTTCTCAGGTTTCTGGTGAACTCTGTAGAACTGACAATGGCTCCAACCCCCTTAAGTATTCAGAGTCTTGGTTAGTGGTCCTACAACCTCTGAGAACAATTGCCAGAGTGTTAGGCCTAATGAGTTCAGCCATATAGAAAATACCCTGGCTTAATCTCACATGAGATTGCTACAGCAGAAGTTTTTGTAGGATAAGATGCCTCAGGGGCTGGACAAATCCTGTTCTCTTCCCTTAAGTCCTGAATAGTCTGTACTGGTGGAAAATGCCAAACAACAAAAAAACTTCAGCTAGGCTGGGGAGCACATCTGGAAAAATTTCCAGTTCAAGACTTCTAGTTTCCCTATGACGCCTTTTGTTTTCCACAATGAAAGAGCTCAGGGTAGTCATGATGAGTCTTATTCACTTCTTTCCTCAGCTAAAAGGAAAGTCAGTGAAAATTCGGATGGACAGCATGATCACTTGTGCCTATATCAACAAGCAGGGTGGAAAAAGATCCTCCACTCTATTAGACGAGCTGCAGCTAATTCTTCAGTTATCACAAGAATTGCCAACCTTTCTTCAGTCTACATTCCTGAAAGCCTAAAAATTCTGAAAGACAAGTTAAACAGAAGCTTAATGAGTCCAGGAGAGTGGTCTCTAGACAAGGACAACTTTCCCTAGATGGGGAGATGGGGTGGGGAGTTTCAGAAGTATACTCCATGGCCACAAAGTTTAATGCCAATGTCTCAAGGTTCTGCTCTCTCTACAAGGAGGACAATTCTTTTGCTGTGGACACCACAATGTTTTTTATGAAATTTCCTGCTAGCCTAGATCTTTCTTCCCCTGCTGATAATCCAGAAGGTACTGGCAAAAGCCTGGGAGGATTAGTCATCTCTTATAACCATAATTCCATTCTGGCCTCAGAGATCATGGTTCTCTGGTGTCACGGGGCAGCCAGACACGCCCCAATCTTAAGAGCTTCCACTTTGCAGCTTGGAGGTTGACAAGACCCTACAAACACCAAAAAGATCTCCTATTTTGAGGCCTCTTCAAGTACAATCTAGTGCTGTGGGTCAGCCAGATGTAATACTTAATCAGAGGTCCTCTACAGGTCTGGGGATCATTTCTACTCCCCAATCGTTTGTCATAGGACATTCATCATTGCCAGATAGACCATCACAGCCAGAACATGCAGGGAGGGATGCCTTACTTCTAGGGTGTTGAGGCCTTTCAGAATGGCTTGTCAAGCCACTCCAGGAATCATGCCACTTAGGATATATCCAAACGGCAAGGTATTCAGATGGTTTTCTGATTTGAAAACCGTCTGAAAACTGTTAATCATCCACATAGACTTTGCTAGAAAATCTGCTCAGTAGTTTACACTGAGCGGATTTTCAGCCAAATGGATTTTTACACCGCCAGTGTTCTGAAAAATTTAGAACATGTGTAATCTTCCACCTGAGGTTTTGGGCAAAAGGTGTGTATTTCAACGGTTATGGGGGGCAGTGAATCTGCAAACCGCAGACAGAACCATTTCTATTTCTCAACCAGTAAAATAATAAAAAGCAATTTATGATAATTGTCAAGCTCTATAACATTAAATTATATAAATTTCATAATAAACTATATAATATAAAATATCCCAAAAATCTAAAATTAGTTCCTATAAAATGTATTTAAAATAAATATAATCTAAAATTAATTTTAAATTAAATAATATAAATTAATTAAACCAATACAGCATTTACCATAAATCCCGTTCTCAGTCAGGTATTTATGGAGTTAGCATAGTATTATCAGTGATTACAAACACAGGCTAGAAATAAAATAAGAGGCGATCGAATAGCATGTCGGTGAATAGAAACTACGGTAGTGATCTTGCTTGGTGCACCATAAGTCTCAGTGAGACCTATGGTGTGCTGGCTATTTCTGTATGTGGAATAACGACTGATCCACTGACCTACATTATTCTGAACAAAATTAACATACTAAATGAAAGTATAAAAAAGGTATTTTGTAAGATTTTAATTATAAAAAATTAAAATATGAAAATCTCCACAAAAACATAATACGTTTTAAATTAGAAAAGTAACTGAATGAACTGTTTTAACAGCCATTGTCTAATTCTGACATTTTATTATACACATATTTGGCGCATTACTAATGCGTCAAAGTACCGTTGTACGGCAAACATATACGTTAGGTGCCTCGAGACTACGGTGCAATTTATGACTGCACATTCATCACTTTCATATATTCAGGGGCATTGTGCACTGAAAAAAAGCTGCAAGAAATGGTGTTGAGGTACCAATTTTCATACATGTCGCTCTTAAAGTACAATGCGTCACAAAATCATATGGATAGGTAAAAGCATTAAAAGGTTATTTCCAGATAAAGTGAAATATCAGATTTGAAAAATGGGGCTCTGTCAAAAAAGCTAAAACTGCCAGCAGTGGTAAATGGTGAATAGTAAAACTGTTTTCAGCTACTCACCTTTAAAGTTTGTGTTTTTTTTTGTTCTGCATTGTTTCTTTTCGTAACTTGAAAGGTATTTCAAAATACTGCTCAATATATTTAGTGTCTCAGAGATTTCTCGCCATGTCTTTTTTATTATGTGCTTTGCCCTCTCCGAGCTCTCTTGCATCCGTTACTGTTATCCGCATCCTTAAAGTAAATCTTCACCTTTTATCATCATATTGCTTTTTAAGACCTACATTTTGTGTTGATGTATTACTTAATATTTCTTTTTAACTGTTGGAAGTTTGTTTTATATACAGCTCCAAATTCTCTTTATAGCCTTAAATTTAAAGGATTTAAGACACCTTTGTACAGAATTTTTTTATTTTTCATTTGCTTCCTAAATTGAAAATTAGGCAACTTTTTAAAAAGACTTTATCAAAAATGTCCTACTATTTTGCTTCTGTGGAATGTAAGTCCTTTACGCTGCTGGTGGTGCTGCTAAATTTCATACAAACCCATCATCTGCAATTTTTTTGCTTTTGGCTGGCTTTGTGCTCTCCTCATACCCTCTCTTAGTATTAGAGATAGGGGAGGAGGTTGTACATGGCACATGATCACAGTGTGAAGGATAGAGGGGTATCAAAGAAGAGAAGCTCATGCAAGTTTTAGATGGGAAAGAAAGCACAAAAGGCAATGTTTTGGGGAGAATCACTGAAGAGATTTCCCACCATAGACATTTATCTTATATTCACAGGATAGATGTCCAATATCTAGGGTCCCAACATTCGGAACTCCATTGATTGGTAAAACAGGGCCCCTGAGTCCTCTGTCCATCCTCACTGAGCACTTGCAGCAAAGAAGTCTTTGAGTGGAGCAATGACAGAACATGTGCACTGCAGTTCCATTCAAAGTCTATGAGACCAACAAAGACAGCTGTAATGGGTTCTCCTGTGACCCACACGTCGGGTCATGGGCGGACCTTTACTAATGTTGCCCCTGCATTGGTTGGCGCCACGACCTGCATGTTGGGCCACAGCCACACTTGCAGTTCCGTCCCCTAAAAGGCCAGCGTGCCGGTAATTTGCGATCACCAGTTGCTGACCCTATTTAAGCCTGCTCCTTTCTTGTTTCCCTGTTGGATCATTAGTGCCATGGTGCCTAGAGAGAAAGCGTTCCTCCACTGCTTTATTTGAAGACTTCCTTGCTGTGCGAGTTCAGAGAGAATGGACAGGGGACTTAGGGCCCAAAGTCTAGAAATTGGTGGGGGTCCCACCAGTGGGACCCCTAGGGATCAGAAATTTATCACATACCCTGTGGATAAATGATAAATGTCTATGGTGGGAAATCCTCTTTAAGCTTTGTAGAAGTATAGAAGGAGAGCAGGGCATTTATTGCAAACTCTAAACTAATCCAACATACAGTATTGTATACACCACAGGTATGCAGAAGTATATAGTAAACACTGTCTTATTTATCATTGTTGTTTTGCTGTAATTCACTGAAAATCTCAGCAAAAATTTCCATTTTGCTGTAATTATCCTAAAATCATGGCAAAAAAGTGTTCCTCTCCATAGATAAAACGAAAATTATGTCATAGACATTTCTGGATTATCCATCTACCCATTGAGTATGATTGCTAGGAACTTTACTAACTACGAGAACAAGGGTTCATGTGTACAATCACTGACTTTCATCAGGCAAAGAAGGGATGGAAAGATGGAAGTTGCTGAATGTATTGTAATATGGATGTGTATATTAATAATACTGGAGATGTGTGGGTTTTGACATTAATTGTAGTAAGGGTGGGTGGCAAAATTAATTGTTCTTTGGGTGGCTTTATTTATTTTAGTATGGGTGTCAGCATTAATTGACACTTAAGGGGGTTTTACCATGAAGGCATTTAATCTCCTGCTCTGCTCTCTTCAGATTTAAAACTGCATACCATGTGACCAAGCAGGCTTGATATCACCATGACTTTTCCCATAGTGTGCTCACTCCTGAGTCAAGTATCCTAAAATTACCTTTCAACATAAGAGTCCTAGGTTCAAATGAAACAATATACAAATGTTGGTCAGCTCACCACTTGATGCAAAACGGTATCCGCACGTGTCCTGTCCAAAGCAAAGCAAAGTAAATGACACAGCGGTTCCGGAGATATCCAATAAAAAATCACATATTTATTTGTCGATCCATTAAAATATGAGGAGAACCCTCCACAGCATAGCAAAATTCACCCCAGAGAACGCCGACACGTTTCGGGTGACAATCCACCCTTAGTCATGGCATAAAAAACAAACAGATAGTGCGCTTATATATGCTATTACTAGAAGATGAATAATTCAGCTCACCTGTCCATGTCAGCCTCCGGCATTCACTCGTGGTTCCACGGACTACTGGGACGCCAGAGACAGCACGCGCATGCGCATGCGCGCCCGCCGACGCCCCGAACTTCCGGGACGCCGCGGGTAACCAGGACAACCCGGCGTACACACGCACAGCAGAGCATGGCAACGCAGAGGGACCCTCCCCGGCGTCAGAAAATCCAAGACGTCACAGGTAACCTGGAGACCCGAGCATACCATGCCATACTTTGCTGAGCCTAGGGAGACAACCTGGAAGATGCAATTGTATAAAGCTAGAGAGCTTTATACAAAGAGAGTAGACAAGGACAAGTTGGGATAAGCGCTGGTACAAACTTGTCAAAAAAGCACACCTCAATGCAAATCAACTAATAAGTAATGAATATAAAAACCTACAATAAAGAAGTAAAATATACTCAATAGTTTTAGAGACACATATAAGAAGGAAGAAAAAGAGAGAGAAAAAAAAGGGGGAAAAAAGAGAAAAGAAACACTATCCTGCATCACCGTAGCCACCATCCTAAACACACCCACAGATCTATCCCTGTGGGTGAAATGACCCGTGCCAAAAGAAACTGCAGCCGAATAGAGGATTTTGAGATGGAATGCTAGAATATTGCTAAAAGATTGAGCAATAGAGGCTATCCTTCTTGGATGTTGAAGCAGGCAACAACTATTGTAAAACATAAAAATAGGGATCAGTTACTGTCAGGTCGGAGAAAGAACATTTTGGTGCTTGACTATAGTGCACAGTACCATAGAATCAAGGATATTGTCACCAAGCACCTACCTGTCCTCACCGAAGATCCCATTCTTGAAAATATACTTTCAGAAGGGGTACAAGTAGTGACACGTAAATCTCGTACCCTAGGCAGTATACTATCACCTAATTTGGTAGTCTCAAAAAATTCCAAACAAAGCTGGTTAAACCAAAAAGGCTTGTATCGTTGTGGATCCCACCCATGCCGGGTTTGTAGTTTTGCACAGATAGGTAAGACTTTTGAAAATAGTCAACATACAAAACAGTTCTATATTAAAGAGTATATAAACTGCAATTCCCAGCACGTGGTATCCTTGGCCTCTCGTGTAGAGTGTAATCTGTATTATGTTGGCAGCACCTCGATGAAGCTCAAGACTCGCATCCTTGAACACCTTAACGATATCACGAATGTTTCCATACGCGACAGGTCTCATTTATCTAATCATTTAAGACATGCACATAATGGTAACTGTAGTTTTCTGAGAGTGATGGGAATAGAGAGAGTGACTAGACCGGGTCAGGGTGGAGACATCAATCATATCTTACATGATAGGGAGGCATTCTGGATCTTTGTGCTTGAAACTGTGGCACCAACAGGGTTGAATCTAAAACGTGAATGGATGTTCCATTATTGAGGTTTATTTACTAATATTAGGTATTGGGTGTTTCTTTTCTCTTTTTTTCCCCTTTTTCTTTTTCTCTCTTTTTCTTCCTTCTCTAAAACTATTGAGTATATTTTACTTCTTTATTGTAGGTTTTTATATGCATTACTTATTAGTTGATTTGCATTGAGGTGTGCTTTTTTGACAAGTTTGTACCAGCGCTTATCCTCACCTGTCCTTGTCCACGCATTCTCTCTAGCTTTATACAATTTCATTTTCTAGGTTGTCTCCCTAGGCTCAGCACAGTATGGCATGGTACGCTCGGGTCTCCAGGTTACCTGTGACATCTTGGATTTTCTGACGCCGGGGAGGACCCCTCCGCGTTGCCAGGTTCTGCTGTGCGTGTGTACGCCGGGTTGTCCTGGATACTCGCGGCGTCCCGGAAGTTCAGGGCGCCGGCGGGAGCGCATGTGCGCGTTGTCTCTGGCATCCCAGAAGTCCGTGGCACCACGAGTGAATGGCAGAGGTTGACCTGGACAGGTGAGCTGGATTATTCATCTCCTAGTAATAGTATATATAAGCGCACCATCTGCTTGTTTATTTATGCCATGATTAAGGGTGGATTGCCACCTGAAACACGTCGGCATTCACTGGGGTGAATTTTGCTATGCTGTGGAGGGTTCTCCTTACATTTTAATGGATCGATAATAAATGTGATACTTTATTGGATATCTTCAGAACCGCTGTATCATTCACTTTGCTTTGCTGGACTCCTAGGTTCCAATCCCTGCAGAAGCCAAACCTGGATTTTTTTAATGTACATATATAAGGTTCTTTTTTTTTAGGGGGGGGGGATTCCAATAGAGAGACCAGAAAAAAACATGCAGCATGATGATAACTTATCTGCAGTGTTTGATTAGTTACTTAGGACTACAGAGGACAGGAGTAGAATGACAACACCTGTGATTAAACACTCGCTCAGCATTGCGTGTGTGTGATTATTAGTCAGGGAATAGACTGACAGCATGTGCGGCCAAGACAGAGGAGTTTGCGTCACTAGGGATCTCTTAGATGTTACATGTACACTGTGGATTACTAAGGTAGTGGGCTAAAGCAAAAGTGGTACAGAATTTTTCATACTAATGAATGATGAAAATGTTTATTATTTAATTTGGAAGCTCCCCACATCAGTTTTACTTGGTGGGAAAACCACTTTAAGTAGCTACATTAATTGTACTGTGGATAATAATATTCAATGAGCACTAAATGGCAACACTGATTTAATAATAATTTTATGGGGCTATAAATTGGGGGGAAACTATGAATCTCCAGACCAGGGCAGCCATCGGGAATTTCAGGGCCCCATACAGCCAAATTGTCTGGGCCCCCTTGCCGTCCCACAAAAAAAAAAATCGTAGAGGAGGGGGGAAGGCGTTTTTTTCTAGATTACCGTGTGATATAATTTTTTCTCTCTCAATCTCTCTTTGTTACTTTTAGAAATGATCGCTGGAACAATATACTATAGTACTTATTCACTGCAGTATATTGTCATTCTAGTGCTCTATTAAACCCTTCTGCTGGCCCTTCAGTGGAGCAAGCCATACATCCTGCAGAAGTTTGTAAAAAGTTGGAAGAAAATTCTGCAGGAAACAAACCGGACAGCAAAGAAAAGCATTAAAAACACAAATGATGTGCCCTCCACCCTCACCTAACTAAAATATAATGTAAGCATAATGTGTTCCCCTTACCTGCTCCTGGGAGATGGATGGCCTCCGGGACATCTTTCCGCTAGTATGGTACCCACGTAACCAAATACGTCTCCTCCAGGGACACCAATAGTGTCCCGGCGTCACCCAACTGCGCCTGGACCAGGTACCAGCGCAGGAAGAAGAAGCTGCAGCCTCGGCCCACCCTAGCCCACTGCCCAGAGACAGCCAGTCAACAGAACATACATCATCTCATATCTATCTTATTTATCTATCAATCTATCTACCTATGTCATATCTATCTCATTTTAATCTATCTTTTTATCTTCTATAAATCTCTCTCATGTCAATCTATTTCATATCTATTGATAAACTTTATACCAATCTCACATCTCCTATCCAGGGCCGCCAACAGAAATTTCAGGGCCCCATACATCTGAAGCCCCGGGCCCCCCCCCCCCTGTAAACCGCAACCCCAGCAAACCTATCACCCCACTGCCAGCAACCCGATAACCCCGCCCCCAGCAAACAAAATGGCCTCTCGGACATAAATGCGCCCATTTTACCACATAATACAGTATGCAAAAAAGAACTGTGTTGTTTAGTATGCAATACCAGGGAGTCACATATCTGTCTCTCTCACACATATGTCAGTCTAACATATCATAGAAACATGGCTAAGTAGCGCTATCAATATCCCCCACCGGCCCACATACAATATCCTCCTCCACGTTTCCCTTGGTCACGCACCTCACCACCTTCTAAAATAAACACCACTATAAACACAAGCAAGAAAGTAAAAGTGTGACTCCTGTCACTGGGTCAGATGTTTCCTCACTTTTACAAACAGGGACAAGTGTACACTGTCACTATAGTAATGCCAATATAACCTACAACACCGCCATATGGCGACCATATAGTGGTCCGACACCAGCTCGGGTCACATCACATTACAGTGAATACAGCACTGATCCAGTATAGAAGTAAAATAACCCCTGAAATCATGGACTCACAGGAGACGTCTTATCTGAGGAGTCGTTCTTATTCCCTTTTCTTCTGCATCCGTTCCACACCGCCATGATGACTTGTCCCGGCCACAGCTCATCCCTGCAGAAATTACACACAAATATCTTAGACTCCTCACTTTTCCAGCATCCGATTTAGTTTGCAGGTAGTTAGGGCCCCCTACAGTTTGCAGGTAGTTAGGGTAACTTTTAGCTTGCAGTTAGTTAGGGTCCCCTTTAGTTTTTATGTAGTTAGGGCCTCCTTTAGTTTGTATGTTGTTAGGGCCCCCTTTAGTTTGCAGGTAGTTAGGATGCCCTTTATTTTTAGGTAGTTAGGACCCCTTTTATTGTTAGGTAGTTAGGGCCCCCTTTATTTTTAGGTAGTTAGGGCCCCCTGTAGCTTGTAGGCAGTTAGGGCCCCTTTAGCTTGTAGGCAGTTAGGGCTCCGTTTAGTTTATAGTCAGGGCTCCCTTTAGCTTATAGTCAGGGCCCCCTTTATCTTGTACTTAGGGCCCCCTTTAGCTTGTAGTCAGGGCCCCCTTTAGTCAGGGTCCCCTTTAGCTCGTAGACAGGGCTCCCTTTAGCTTGTAGTCGGGCCACTTTAGGTAGTTAGAAAAAAAAGCAAACTACAACTCACCTTTCTTCTGCTCCTGGCCGCGACGAGCTGTCGTCAGCTTCTGCTGGGGCCCTGCATAGGCGGCACGGTGATGTGATGTCATTGTGCCGCCTACATCACCAGTAGAAGCCAGCGCCTGGCAGTCTTAAAGCCTAACGCCTTAGGCCTGCCAGTGTGTACAGAGGAGTGGAGCGCTAGTGGCGCTCTGCTCTGCTCTGCTGACACCATGCAGCCCCGGGAATCGAGGATCTTAGTCCCCAACTCCCGGGCCCTGCCTGTGAGCGCTCGGGACACAGGGCATGGGCGTTCAGTGACACGATGCAGCGGCCGGGCCCCGGGGAGCTGCAACACTGCCTCCGGGGCACACAGGAGCTCGGGGCCCACCCGGCGGGCCAGTCCGAGCCTGGTTCGACGACCTTGTTCACTCTGTCATGAGAAATAAGGGTGCCTGCTTGCAGTGGGTTCCCTTATTTCACCGGGCCCCGTACAGGAGTACCCCATGTACCTCCTGTACGGCGGCCCTGAATAACAGAACAACAGTACAACATAGAGCTATCAGAGAAAATTCTAGGTCAGATAAATAAATTCAACTCCAGCATTTTGTTTGCGTTCTGCTTCAATCACTGTGCAGCATGAATAAGATGTTTGCCTTATTCTATAGGATAGTATGATTTGTTTTTATGTCACCATAACTTTGACCCATAACATTTTTATTTTTCCATTGATGAAGCTGTGTTTGTGCTTGTTTCTTATGGCATAGGTTGATATTTTATTTGCTTCGGGGTACCTATGTTTTACTTATAATATTTTATGTATCATTTAATATTTTTATTTTTTTGGGGAGTAGGTTCGATAAAAATAGTGCCAGGATTACTAGTTTTCTTTATTACTTGCTTATTTTATTAGTGTTAACTGTGCAGATTATATAACATAATTATTTTAAAGGACAAGTTGTTAGGGTGCTTTCACACAGTGCATTTTTTTTGGTGCTTTTTTTTTTCTTCAGAAATGTACAGCAATTAGTGCATTCTGCAAAAAACACACCAAAATGCACTGTGTGAAAGCACCCTTATGGATGCTCTAATACTAGTTATGTGAACTAAATTATATTTACATCTAATAGGTATACCAAGATGGCAGCTTGAAAACAGAAAGAAGCAGAAAACGCTCACCAGTTTTTCTCCCTTTGGATTAGACGTCCGCACCCTCCTGATTAGCTGCAGTGCTCTGGGAAGGAATCGTCGGCTGTGGCGGCTTGAAACAGAATGCAATTGTATGAAGAAATCTTCCGGCACTTGCGCAGAGAGGAATCCAAAAAATGTTAAAGTAAAACGCACATTTTATTAGAAAAATTTAAAAAACAAGGTATAAAACCAACCGCATGTCTACGCGTTTCAAGCCAATATGTCTCGGCTCTTAATCATGACATTCAAATAGTAAAAGGCAAACTCCTTATATGCTGCTTACTCCGGATCATCAAGAAAAACACCTGAATTTTAACCCTATATTTACCATTATAGCTACAACATTATCTAAATAACTCATACCCTGCTAGGCATACAGTTATAATTAATACAAATATACACAAATATCATTGAACAGAAAATCACAATTCGCATCCAATAGAAATACTAGAATATATACAGGAGGTCTGATTTATAATTTAGGCCCTTAGGGTAACGAGTATCCAGCATTAGAATCCAAAAGGCTTCTCTGTTGGTAAGACACTTTTTCCTATCCCCTCCTCTTTGTGGTTTATTAACCATTTCTATGGCTCTAACCCTCAATGATTCTAAATTGCCTTGGTGTGTATCCCTAAAATGTCTGGAAGCCCCCGATATTTGACGCAAGCTATCCCGTGTAGCGTCATATATGTGTTCACGTATTCTTACGTGCAAGCTCCTAGTTGTGCAACCTATGTATTGCAGTTTGCAGGTCTCGCACCAAATCATATAAACTATGTAGGTGCTGTGGCAATTCATAAATTGTGATATCTTAAACGTTTTATATGTAACAAATGAAGAAAAGACATCACCTTTTACCATATACTTGCATAAGCCGCACCTACTGGTGCCGCACTTATACGATCCTTTTAAATCCAACCATCTATTGTTATTTATTGCAGATGTACTAGTGAGCATGCTCGGGGAAACAATGTTTCCAATTGTTCGTGGTCTAGTTGATACAAAATCACAACCATTGGCAAGGATAGATCGTATAGTGGGATCAGATGTGAGAATGGGTAAATATTTCCTTATTATATCAGAGATGTTATCAAACTGTCTACTATATTGGGTAGAGAAAACTAGGGAGGAAATATTATCCCTAGTAACTTTTGATTTGTTTATAAGCCCATCTCGTTTCATAAGCTTAGTTCTATTTTTGGCTCTATGTATCATCCACTTTTTATACCCTCTCTGGCGCAACCTATTGCTTAAGAGCATTTCCTCATTCTGAAATGAAATCGCATCACTGCAATTCCTTCTGGCCCTGATATATTCCCCCATCGGGAGATTATGTATAACATGTTGCGGATGACAGCTAGTAGCCTCCAAAATGCTATTACCCGAAACGGGTTTCCTATGTGTTTGTGTCCTAATTTCACCAGTGACAGGATCCCCAGTTAATTTCAGATCCACAAAAACTATATTTTCATGATCACTTGTATATGTAAAGGACAAATTTTCATGATTATCATTGATATGTTGTACAAATCTCGGAATGTCTATAGACGAACCCTGCCAAATTAGCAGGGTATCGTCTATATAACGCCCATACCAAAATATATCCGTGGCAAAGGTGTTGTCCACCGAATATATATATCTTTCCTCCCACCACGTGACGAAAATATTCGCCAGTGATGGGGAGAAACAGGAGCCCATAGGGCAACCCTGTATTTGCAGAAAGAACTCACCATTGAAACTGAAATAATTGTGACCTAAAAGAAACTCTGTCACCAAAATGATATATTGTTTCAAAGTTTCCCCATAATTGGTATATTTTTTAAAATTGGTGAGAAAGCATTTATACCCCAAAAAAGAGGATAGAAGAAAAAGGGGAAACGAAAACACTGAAACCCATTTTAGTTTGGTTTTTCCAAACAATCGGGCCCAAAGCTAACACCTCCCTAGATTTTTAAGGTAGCTAGGGAACGAGTAACCTGGGCTGTAAATCCTATCCAGCCATACATTAAGAGTTTGATATATGGATCCAACCCCCGATAAAATCGGGCGAAGGGGGAGGGAAAATTCCCTTATGTTTTTAGGAAAAAGCAAAGGAGGGGATTTTGGGAAATTCAACGCAGAAAAAAAAAGGCGGGTTTTTTAAATTTTGAAAAAACATTAGAAAATTTATTAAAAAGTCCCATAAATACAAACTTGAATGACAGCATTGTACTACTTGCGATTATGGGGAAACATTCCATAAAAATATAATAATTTGAAGACTTTTTTCATCTGAGTACGCGACGCATAGCTCTGGTCGCCCGGGCTTGGAGCAGGGCATACCTGACAGGCGGCGGGCCAGGGCTACACTTTCGGGGGCCTCCCCCTTTCTCAACCCCACGCGCTTCCCTCTACAATTTAAGGTAACACGCAAGGATACTAATATGCCGCTACTAGGGCAATGATAGTTTTTTTTTTTTTTTTTTTTTTTTTTTTTTAAAAAGAAGGCTCAAAGGGCCCCCCAAACCCTTTCGTTCACCCAGCGGGTCAAGTTGTTTAATACATGAATCCATCTCCTCTCGTCGTAAAAAAGCTTTCGAGGGATTTCCCTCCCTCTTTTTAAATTTCCCTCAAAAAAAACCCCATCTTAGTTCTGTACTTTGTGATTTTTTCTAAAAAATGCCTGAAACACTCTTTTCTCCAAATTTCTTCCCTCACTCTGTTCTATCATTTTTTTAATTTTTTTTTTTAGCGAAAACCCCTATGTTACACGATTTTTCGTTAATTCAATTTTTACGCTACTGTTGTTTTCCGACATATGCAATCCCCACGGGCATTTAAAAAATGTAAATCGCATTCTTAGTTTTGGTAAAGCTCCCCTAATTGGTATGTTTTTTCCAGTGGGGGGATGTGTGATTTTGGGGGGGCCCGTATAACACAAAAAACTTCGAAAATTGGGGGCAGGGGTAAGTTCCTCTTCTTTCTATGTTTTTAAAAAAAACTTCTGACTTTTAAGGTTTTTTTTTTCCCCCTATGAAAATCGGACTTTTTGGGCTTCCTATCGTCCTTTTCTTTGCGATATACAAAGAACGTGGATTTTTAAAAAACTTGCCACATTTGACATCATCCTAAGTAATCTCCAGTTTTTTTATTCTCTTTTTATCATTTCACTGTGTGTACATATTGCTAATGTAAGCCATTTTTATGCTCTTCCTTATTTTGAGGGCATTAATAGGACAGAACGATCTTTTCACCTATTCTTGTGCTATTTTTCTTTTTTGGGTTTTTTATTGATCCCTTTCAACGAATTTTTTAACCATCTCCTGCCTGTTGTTAAAAAAATTTTGGGAAAGGAGCAATGCTTTTGGGCCCTTGGGAATTGGGCCCCTTTTGCTATCCCCCAAAATGTTTTAGGTCGTGAAAACTTTTTTTTATGAAGGGACATATTCGTCAATGGTTTGGTAAAACTGGAAAATAAATCCCCCCCTATCTTCCTCACCTCAACTCAGGTATGGATGACACCCTGCCAGGTGGCCGTAAATTTTCAGAGGTGTATTTTTATTAATATTATCCACAAAATTTTTCTATTTCTTTTTTTGATCCTTCCATGGGACAAAGATGTCATCCCCATACCTATACCAACCAAAACCCTCATTGTACCCTGTGCTTCTGAATAAATTGCGATCTAACAGCCATGAACACGCTAGCATAACTTGACCGCACCGGCACCCCAAGGTTCCCTGTATTGTAGGTAGATTTCCTCCCCAAATCTGAAATAATTCTTTTTTAGAACTAATCAAAATTCATTAAAAAATTAATTTTTTGGTTGGTAAGGTGGGTCCTCTCCTAATGCCCCTGTACCCACCCTTCCCCATAGGGTATAGGGGTGAAAAGTGATTTACATCTAGGGTACACAAAATGAAAGGGCTCTATGTTGTTATGGATTTGGGAAAACTGAAAAATTGACCTGTATCTTTTAAAAGCAGTATGTCCTTTTTTAACACCTTTGTAAGAAGATCAACATAACGGCAATGGGTCCCAAAAGGAACCTATCCCCGAAACGATGGGCGTGGGGGGGGATCGTAAAACCCTTGGAATTTTTGGTACTAGGTAGAAAATGGGTACGGGGATATTTACAGATCAGCAATCTTTAATTTTTTGTAATAAAAATTTTGATCTAACGCTTCACAAGTAACCTTTTTCAAGGGTTTGTCTAAATTTTGCAGTGGGATCCTTCCCCAATTTTTAAGAGGGTACAGCACTTTTGATGTGAGCCCACTAATATTTTTTTGTTCACCCTTTAAAAAAGGTCCCCCCCCCCTTGTCGGCTTTTTTTTTTAAAATTTGGGCACATTCTTAGTTCGAAAAGCCTGCCTCCCTCTAAAAAGTTGTTGTTTTTTTTTTTTGGCATGACCCCCATTTCTCTGCCACCTAAAAGTGACAACTTTTTGAACGTTTCCAACGTATTTCATTGATTTCGGGATAAAAACTCCTTTTGTAAATTTTTTGGAATCTCACTACCCCATCCTTATTCTGGGATGTTGTCGAAAAAAATTTTAATACGTATCCCCGACAAAATTTTAGAAACACATTGAAATCAAAGAGAGACATTTCTTTAAAACGGGGGCAAAATTCACCCTCTATTAATTACGCTTCTTGTGCAGAGTAAGTTTTTTTAAATGGGAATGTAACCAACGGGCTCCCTTTTTATTCTTTCTTCTATTTTTTTCTTTTTTTAACGGTGTTGCGTTTTTCGCCTGGCCGTCCAGACGCCTCCAGAGCCTTTGGGGTTTGGTTTTCGATCCCCTAAAAAATCCGACCTTTAGAATTTTTTTTCTCGTGAAAATCAAAGTTCATGCGAGGGGCGCTAAATCTTCAGATTCAACTGCTTTTCTTCTTATTAAATCTCCTCTTTCCCCTTTTTTCTTGATCTGTTTTTTTGCCCTTCTGGGGCCCTTTTGGTAACCGGGGCCATGCAATTCTTTCGTCCTCTCAAATTTCTTTAATTTATTCTGGAGAAGCGGGAGCTTTTTTTATAAATCTGTAGGGTAATTCTTGATTCACCTTTCAATCGCCCCCCGGGGGGAGGCTTTTTTAAGCCTTCATCATAGAAAAAATTTCATTCCGACTTTTTCAATTTAACTTGTAATCTCTGTATTGCAAATACATCAATTCCGTTAATTGATTAAAAAATAGCGTCCCAAATCTTCACATGGGTTGGATCATCCTGCATTAAAAATAGGCTGAAGGGGCTTCCAAACCCCTTGAATGCTTATGTTTGAAAAGGGGGTAAGCGTTGAACATAAAATGAGACTCGCTTTTTTCTTTTTAGCTTTCTAATTTTCTGGGGAATTGGGGGGGATTCTTCTGCCCACCCATCCTACCCCCAGCTCTTTCTGTTTTCTTTAAAAAATGTTTACTCTTTCATTCTCTGAGTATAAAACTTATCCCCCCCCGCCTTCGGAAACTCCAACCTTCAAACGACATGAGTCCAAATATTAACCCACAAGAGAATAAAATTTTCAATGCATCTATTTTTAAAACGTAGCTCTTTTCATATAGTACAAAGACCGCATAGGCAAGTCTGCCTTACCAGGCCCCTAAACCCCAACCATCAACACAAAAAGAAAAATGGCGGGCTTCTTAAAAATTGCAAAAACATGTAAAAATTTATTAAAAAGCCCCAAAATACAAACTTGAATGACAGCATTGTACACTTGCGATTATGGTGAGAACATTCCATAAAAAAGCGTATAAAAGATTTAAGACGTTTTTTCATCTGCAGTACGCACGCATAGCTCGGCGCTCCGGTTTGGAGCACGGCATACCTAAAGGGGGGGCGTCGCGGGGCGACACGTTTGGGGGGACCCCCCCCCTTTCTCAAGCACCGCACTCTGATTACCCTCTCTTTTTAAGGTAAGCCGGCAGTGATATTTAAAAATCCCGCTACATAGCTAAGGATAGGGGGTTTTTTTTTTTTTTTTTTTTTTTTTTTTACAAGAAGGCTCTAAGGCCCCCCAACTTTCGTTCATCCCAGCTGGTGCAAGTGGTTTAAACAAAATCCTATCGCTTCTCGTCGTAAAAGAAGCTTTTTCGAGGGATTCCCCCCTCTTTTCAACTTCCCAAAAACCCCCATCTTTTCTGTACTTGTTTTTTGTTTTTAGAAAATAAAACACTCGTTTTTTCCAAAATTTTTCCCTTCACTCGTTTTAAATTTTTTTTTAGGAATAAAGTTGGGGGTTAGGTTTTTAAAAAAAAAAAAAATAAAAAAAAAAAAATTTTTAAATTTGGGAAATTAATTTTGTGTTATTATAAATTTGGGGTAAGAATATGTGTTGGGGGGGGTTTTAAAAAAAGAAAAGTGGGATTTAAGGTGAAAGGGAGGAAATGAGTGAAAAAATGAGTGAAATAGTTTAAATTATTAATGGCTAAGGCAACTTGCCCATAGGTTTTGTTTTAAAGAAAAGTACTATTTTTAAAAAATCTTGATATCTTACCTCTTGTACTTACTATTTGCGACATCTTTTCTTTGAAGGTCTGGCAGGTATCACCGACGGCGGCGGAAAAGTTTGTATACACAGAGAATAAAAGTAAACATTCTTAAAGAACAGAAGCACTGGCTGGGAGGGGGGAACCGCAAGACCCCTCCACCAACTTCCTAAAAATTAAACAGCTCAAAAAAAAGAACGAGTCTCATTTCTCATCTTCAACGCTTACCCGTAGTCAAACAGAACGATTCCGGGGGTTTGAAACCCCTTACACCTATATTAAAAAGATGACCCAAACCCTATCTGAACATGGTACCTTTTAGTAATCATTTCAACGAATTGATTATTTGACAATACAAAATTACAATTAACTTGAAAAAGTCCGAAAAAATTTCTTTCTACTGATAAGAGCTTAAAAAAGCCCCACCAGGGGCGATATAAAAAGGGGAACAAGAACTTTCCATACGATTGATAAAAGAAACTCCAGCTTCTCCAAATAAAAAAAAGAAATTGAGAGAACAGCAAAGACTATCTGCATGGCCCTCACACATGGGGCCCAAAAGGGCAAAAATCAATACAAGAAAGAAAAAAGAGGGGAAACTAATAACGAAAAAGCAGTACTGAACTGAAATTTAGCAGCCACAACCGCAAACAACTAATCTATCACGAGAAAAAAAATTTTAAAACGTCGGGTTTTTTTAAACATCGAAATCCAAACCCCGAACATCTGGAGCAGCTCTGGCACAGCCAGCCGAAAAACGCAAACACCCCTAAAAGCAAAAAAAAAATAGAAGAACAAAATAAAAAAGGGGGCCTGTTTGGTTAACCTCCCATAAAGAACTTACTCATGCACAAGAAGCCCCTAATTAAAGAGGACAATTTTTTCCCAGTTAATGAAATTCTCTCTTTTATTTCAATGTAGATTTCTATAAATTTTGTCCAGATAGTATAAAAAAAGTTTTTCAGACAAAATCTAGAATAAGGGGAGAGGGTATAGATTCCAAAAAATTATACAAAAAAAGCGTTTTGATCCAAAGCAAAGTAATACGTTGGAAACGTTCATACAAGTTGTCACTTCAGAATGGAAAAGAAATGGGGAGTCATCCAAAAAAATAAAAAACAACAACATTTTAAAAGGAATGGGGATTTCAGCAACTTAAAATGAGGCACAATTGTAAAAAAAAAAACCACAAGGGGGGGGCCCCCGTTTACAGGTAGAAAAATTATTTAAAAGGGGCTCACACTCAATAAGTGACTGTTCCTCATAAAAAATTGGACGAATCCCACTCAAAAATTTGCAAACCATTAAATGGGACTTAGTGAAGCGTTTAAACAAAAACTTATTTCACAAAAATTAAAAATACTACTTAAAATCCACGTACCCCATTTTCTACCTAGTACCAAAAATTCCAATCTCTTCTGACCCCCCGGACGACCCACTTTTCGGGAAGGTTCCTTGTTGGGAAACCCATGCCGTATATGTTACTCATTCTTCAAAGAGTAGTTAAGAAACTACACCCTTTTAAAAATACAGGTCAATTTTTTCATGTTCTCGAGTCCCCTAACAAACAAAGCCTTACATTTTGGTACCCTAGATTTAAATACTTTCACCAATTCCATATGGGAAGGTGCAGGCTACCAAAAGGGTTAGAGAGGACCCCACCCTTCCAACCAAAAAATAATTTTTTTAAAAAATGATTGCTTGAAAGTTTTTTAACTAAAAAATTTTTTTCAATTTGGGGGGAAATCACCTACAAATCAGGGCACCTAGGGTCGCCGTCGCGCAATTTTTGCAGCGTTTCATGGCTGCTCTAGAAAACGAAAATTTATTCAAAACACAGGGGTACAAGAGGTTGTGGTGGGGGATATATGGGATACATCTTGCCCATGGAATGGATCAAAAAAAAACTAAAAAATTCGTGGGTAATTTTAATAAAATCACCCTCGATCAAATTTACGGGGCCCCCATGGACAGGGATTCATCCACACCTCTTTAGTAGGAAAATAGGGGGGATTTTTTACCCCTTTTTCACCAACCCTTGACAAAATAATTCCTTATAAAAAGAGTTTTCACCACCTAAAACATTTTAGGGGGTAGCAAAGGGCCATTCACCGGGCCCAAAAGATTTCTCCTCCCACAACTTTATCACAAAAAGTCCGGAGATGGTTTTAAAAATTCGTTAAAGAGGATACAATAAAAAACCCAAAATAAAACAATAGCACAAGAAATAGGTGAAAAAAAATCGTTCTTTCCCATTCAATCGCCATCAAAAAAAGAAAGCATAAAAAACTGCTTTCAACACATAGTACACACATGAAATGAAAAAAAGACAAAACAAAAAAACCGAGCATACTTAGGACTGATGCAAATTGGAAGTTTTTTAAAGATCCCCGTTCTTTGTATATCGCAAAAAACGGACATAGGAAGCCAAATACCGAATGACATACGGAAAGAAAAAACCCAAATCGAATTTTTTTTTAAAACAAAAAAAGAAGAGAACTTACCCATGCGCCAATTTTCAAACGTAGGCTGTTTTACGGGCCCACACATCACACATCCCCGCACTGGAAAAAACATACCCAAATTTGGGAGCGTTTACAAAGCAATACAAGAAGCGATTTACATTTTGAAATGCCCCTGGGGATTGCATATGTCGACAAACAACACTTTTCTAAAAATTAAATTAACGAACATCGTAGTAACATCAGGGTTCCTAAAAAATAAATTATAAAAGAGTGAAGGGGGAAATTTGGAAACGATGTTGCAAGGGGATTTTTTAAAAACAACACAAATTTTCAGAACAAGAGGGGTTTTTAGAGAAGTTGAAGAGAGGGGGGCAAACCTCAAACGCTTTTTTTTACGACGAGAAGGGGGGATTTTATGTATTAAACACACTTGCACCACTGGGAAACAAAAGTTGGGGGTTAGAGCCTTTTTGTAAACACAAAAAAAAAAAAAAAAAAAAAAAAAAAACCCACATCCATTAACCTATGTACGGCATATATAGTAACACCTGCCGGCTTACCTATAAAATTTAAGGGAATAGCATGGGGTGCTTGAAAAGGGGGGGCCCCGAAAAGTCTACGCCCTCGCCACGCCCCCCCGTCAGGGACTGCCGTCCCCCAAGCCGGAGCGACCAAAAGCATGCAGTCCGTCGCAGATGAAAAAACGTCTTCACACTATTAACCCCCTTACTTTAATGGTTCTCCCCAAAATCCAATATACAACGCTGCATCAAATCTTGTATTTATGGGGCTTTTTAAAAAATTTTCTACATTTTTTTTTTTCAATTAAAGAAGCCGCCCCTTTTCTCTCTTTACTGTTTTGAGGGTTAGGAGCCCTGGTAAGGCAGACTTCCCAAAAGCGGGCTTTTTATTATATAAAATAGCTACGTTAAAAAAAATGCATTATTTTAGGAAATTTTACCACAACTTTTCCCCTTTTTTGTCATCTAAAACCTTAATTTATATCCCCCTCCAAAACTTTCACCACCCTTTTTATTTAAAGACTTTAGTAATTGTTGGGTTTCCTATACACCTTACATCTATAACGCTGTTAATTTTTTCCCCAATATACAAATCCTACCATTTCCCGAAAAGGTACCCCCCCTTATCTGAAGCTCGCACAACTATATAGGGATTGTTTTTCAATTCATCTAAAGCCCTAAATTCTCTCTGACTTAGATTTTTTATTTCCCTTATCTATCTGGTTATTTAAATCCTTGAGCTCTTGTTCAACCAGATACTGGAAATCATCCATGCTAGACACTCTGGAATTCACTGGATAATAATCAGAATTCTTAATATACTGCAGTTTAACATCATGGGTGTCAATACATGCCGTACCTGATATACTCTCATCTAATTCCTCCAGCATCTGTATAGAACATTGTTCAGCAAAATTCAAACTTTTAAAGGGTGAAACCATGTGCTCATTTACAAGAGATTTCTCATCACTACCATCTTGGTAGAAATGTTTTTTTACAGTTAGAAGCCTTATAAATCGATTAACATCTTTAATAGTATTATACAAATTGAAATCGGTAGTGGGCACATAGTTTAAACCCTTATTTAGTACTTTAATTTGATCGCTAGATAGCACACAAGCCGATAAATTAAGCACTGTATCATTCACAAACACAGTCCCTTCCACAGACATTTCATGCTCCTTTAACGGGGAAATCTGGGAGAACTCCTTATCTGGAAATCTGGCAAGTGTCCTCTTATGTTTCCTGCCTGCACGCCTCGTCCTCTTGAGGACCGTGAGCGTCCCTGTGCTCCTCTCCCGTTTTTTGGAGGTCTGTATGTTTCAGGAACTTCACTAGATGTACTCATATTAGTGTCAGACAGTCCTTCTGAATCTGAAGTGTCCGTGCAGGATGGCATATTATCCCCATCTACAGGAGAAAACGCAACCCTCTTCTTTCGTCTTTGATTTTTCTTCAGGATTGATTTCAAATGTCCCCTTGTTGTAAAATCCTTTTGCCACTTATATATGTTACCCTGACTATAATCAAACGAATCACGATTAAATTTCATTTGTTTAACTGATATAATACTTTCCTCCAGCTTATCAATGTTCGCTTTTAATTTCTCGTCTAAAGCCTTATAAAGCGGATCTTGTACATAGGGTGTTAGAGATTCCTTTGTGATTGATAAATCCTGTTCTAATTTCATCAATGTCTCTTTTTCATGCTTAATTATCAGGTGCATTAATTTCATAGAGCAGTCACTTAATGTGTTATTCCATTCTTTAATAAAATCCTCTAAAAAGTTTGGCGACCTATGAGCCCCCTTTTGGGGCCCCCCAGCCTAGCAACCCAAACATCCCGTGATCAAATTGCGGGGGGGCAAAGACAGGGATGTAGGTCATTTTATTTAACATTTTAGTTGCCTTGGTCACTTTTTATGCTCAGTTAAACTGCCAGAAACCATGTTACAACTAACAATCACTACTGGGCTTCTGAGCCACTTCATCACTGCAATGTAAATGTGTGACTTGCTTTTCCTTGGTATGTTATTAACACAGCTGATGTAAAAAACCAGGACATTGTGGAGGTGAAAAACACCCAAGTGAGTTTATGTTGCCAATGGTTTGTTAAACTTAGTCACTGTCGATATTGTCCCCTATTAAATAAAAAGAATGGATATTTCCAAAACTGTAACATGATTCTTCTTACTAAAAAGACACGAAGGAACATATTTGAATGGGGCGTATAAAATGCACATGATGATGCATTAAAATTAACCAAAACAATAAGGTCAGAAGATTTATCAATCAATATACATGAACTCCAATCTCTGTATTATGACCTGTTCGATTAGGATGCTGATGTGATTGTCCCTTGTACTTTTATTGATTAGTTGCTGACCTTATTTTTTCCCATTAAATTTTTTTTTTATTCTAAAGGGTTATTTCAGACCTCACCTTAATTTCTGTCGACCATTATTGCCCAGTAATGAAAATATTCAGAATGAATATAATGTATTGATTGTCATGCAGTATGTTGGACTTAATGCCTCCTATATTGATCAATGTTATCAACCACCAAACCATCTTCAGTTTTTGCAAGCATTATTCACCTTTCCTGTTCTATTATGGTATATAAAAATGATAAAGGATTCATCTTTTGTTTTCTTTTGTGACCAGTAAGTGTTAAATATCTAAGGCTTCAATCAACATATTTATACATAGATGTATGAGTACTTAGAAATTATTTTAGATCATTTCTTCCTTGGTTTAACTATAAGATTTTTTTTCATGGGCATGAATGGAACATTATTAAATGTCCTGGATTTTGATAATTTCTAAGTATCAACAGATTCAAATATGGAAGTTTGGAATAGATGAGTTTTGGCAGATCCTTTATTTTGCACATTTTTGTATTTATTCACAAGCTTTTTTTTATTTGCATATATGGATTTTCTTTTGTATTTTGCATAAGAATTTTTTTTTTTTTCAGTAATCGTAATCCAGCAATCTTAAACTTCTAGTCCAGCAGCAGGTTTTTTTTCCAAGCATACATTTTTGAAATCACTAGGATTCTCACATTCAGAAGACCAACAGAAATAACAAATTATGATACTCTTCTGCTTAAAAATGGAAAATTCATATATTGCTCTAATCTATATCTGATAACCTAGAAAAATGGAATGCTAATTTGGATTTTATACCTATTAAAAGGGGGTTTTATCATTCATTAAATAGCTTCAGAAAAAGGGACAGTGAAAAAAAAATAAATTTTTAATTAGATGCATTAGCAAAAATGTCTTGTTTTCACAGTGTCCCCTTTTCTTCGTTTCTGTAAACACAGTTCCCCCGGCTGGGCCCCTCCCGTCCGTCTTGGCTGCCGGTCTCTAATTTTCATTTTGTCTTGCCTCTGGTCGGTTCAAGGGAGCGGCATTCCTTTCTTTCTCACTCAAATTAAGGGAAACGCGGGGAATTTTCACCTTGCATAGCAGAAGAAACACAAAAACACTGCAGGCTTTTACAATCAAAAAACAGCAGAAATGTGCCTCGATCCCTGCTTCTCTCACTCAGATTAAGGGGCCGTAGCAATTTCACTCTGCACACCCAGCAGAAACACGTTGCAGCTGATTCTACAATCAGAAAACAGCAAAATTGTGCCATGGTGCCTAACTCTCCTGCATAGAAGGGAGATCTGTGCCGTAAATAGGAACACTGGATTCAACTGTAACAAACCTCCAGCTGAGAGAGGAGACGAGATCATAGAAGACTGAGTTCATAGAAGACTGTCTAGTTTGAATCCAGGTATGTGGTATTTAAACAGCTCTTACACAATAAGACTGCAGGGAGAGGAACAATAAGATGTGGACTCAGACAGAGAGGGGGAGGGGGTGAGACCAGGGCTCGGGAGCCAGCATGAACAGTGAAGGGGGGGATGATGTTATCACCCTTCAGTTAAGAAACACTAAGCTGGGAGGGAAGAAATGCCCCTGGATTTGTAGAGCTGAGAAATTGAAAATATTTTGAAACACACAAGCTGAAGAAGCGATACATACCCTTTAAGGACAGAGTACAATAATTAATTAATTAATTAATTAATTAATTAAATTAATTAATTAATAGTAATTCTGTGGATCTATAATTTTTGCACTTTGAAATTATTGTTCTTCAAGACTTTTGTACAAGGCATTTGAAGGTTCAGAAAACCAAAAAAAGACAATTTCTCCATTCTGCTTTTTAGTCTATTATTCGGCAGGTAATAACAACTCTGCCTACCAACATTAGGGTATGTTCACACGGCATGTTAAATCCGTTTTTAGTTGCGTGTTTGAATCCATGTTTTGGAACCTAAACGGACCCAAAAGTGCATCTAACAATAGGCAGTGTGTTTTACGTTGCTTTCAATGTAAAACATGCATTGGCGTTCAGACGAGTGATCACTGATCAGTATTTACATGCGTCTTTCTGATGCGTCTTTTGGATTTGTTCAAAAGATTATCATGTCAATTCTTGATCCGAAAGACGAAACACACACACTATTTCAAACTATAGGGTGCAATCCTGCTGCAGCCAAACGTATCCAAACATGCACCTGCATGTTGGATGCGTTTTAGATTTACACAGTGTTTTTGGATGTGTTTTTCGGATCCAAAACAAATGCAACACACAATGTGAACATACCCTTATTATGAAAAAAAAAAAAAAAAAAAAAAAAGGCCAAGTAATTGTAAAGTGTAGAAGGGCATTTTACTTTGGAAGGGAGACAGTCAGGATGAGGAGTCACAGATAAGATTTGAATGGTACCTTTTGACACTAACTTACACAGAACTTGAAAGTACATTTTCTCTCTCTTCCAACTTATCAAACAACTACTGTGAAAGAACAGAAAGACAAAGCCCACATCCTATACTAAAAATGACTACACAACTTGCCATGATATGTTAATCACTTTAATCATCTGATGAGGAGGGTTACCAAATTCCTCTTCATTTCTTTCTGCACAACACAAAAAAACAGAGGGCCCAACATTTTTACAGACATTAGAAAACTAACAGATAAGGCTCAAGCCTATGGCTATCTGGCAGCTCAGTACATGCTGTGTAAATTTGGTGCCTATAATGGAAGTGAATCCTGTCCTTTGGGATTGTTATACTCTTGATAGAGTCTGCTTTTGGAACGGCGGTCTTGATGTCACAAGATGTGTTTCAATCCTATTTTTGGCAACTACTGTATGTGGCTCATTTACTGTGCTATTATACAGCTGTGGGCATGAGCTTATAGTACTAAATATCATAATATGGTGCCATTTACATATGTTGCATCCAGCTCTGTTTAATTTCAAACGATCATAACATAAATAATAGAAAAGCTTTGTACTGTGTGTGCATGTCATCCAGAAACCTGACATGCAACTGATGGCACTGGACACAAAACAAAATAAAAATGGCACAGTAGGCTTGGAGTTAAAGGGGTTTTCTCAATAGGCTGTTTTGCTGAGTCATAAGCAGTTTACACTCACTGCGTCTCTTGAGGCTGTGGGTGGTTCTATAGCAGTGATTAGCATATTTAGCACCTCTGTAAGTATCTGAGCAATTACACTGACAAGTGCAGGAGATCTTATCTCTTCAGTAAACACAAGGTACATGTGCTGTACAATGACTTATCTGTAAAAAGAGATCATTGTAATAAGGGATAATTCATTTTCTCTGGAGCTCAGCCTATCACTGCTGTGAGCTCTTATCAGATAGCAGATTTACAGACAGGGAACCAGGTAACCCTAGAAACCTGTGAGCACATAAATATGTCTTGTTTCTCTTAAATAAAAATCTATTAACCTATGTATTTAGAAAAATCTTCATTTTACTGTCCCTTCACGTTGAAAGCTTATCTTTGCAGTGAGAAAACCCTTTTAACTTTCTCCATTACATTTACTTAAAGGTGTTGTCTAGCTACAAGGATTGGGTTTTAATTAAAAGATCTTTAAAAAAACAAGCAGCTTTGCACTATATGTTCATTACAAATGTCCTACTGATTTTGAGTTATCCCTGTTAGTAGTAGTGCATCAGCTCCTGAAATCCTTATAGCAGCAGACCTGTTGATCTTTATCTCACTGGCCCTCAGTGCTGGTGACTCATCTGTTTCTGAATACAGGTCAGAGCACAGAGCCCCTCCCACACAGTATGCTTCTGTAGTGGAGGGGGGGGGGGGGCTCTGGCTTCTGTGTCTGTGTAGCTGGATTAACCCTGTGTGTGCCTGCTCCCCCCTGCTCTCTACACAGATTGAGGAGAGCAGAGGTGAGGCTGACAGCAGTGAAGTGTGTTACTATAGTCATGATGTGTCTGTGGAGCTGTGACTATACTAATAGAACAGATCAGGGGGGCATGTGAATGGTTCATGCTCTGCTGTGTTAGTGACACATCCTGAGTATAGTAACACACTTTACAGCTGCCCTGTGTCTGTTCTGATAGGGTTTGTTTGTTTGTTGCTTGAGATGAAGCTTTGTATGCTAAGCAGGGGGTATAGGAACACTTGCATCCCCCCTGCTCTGCTATTAGCATACAAAGCTTCACAGACCTCTCCACACTCATAGATCAGCCCTCTCCTGTCTCCTGACTCAGCTGTGATCCAGCAGCCTGCAGCAGACCTAGGCAGGCACACACAGGGTTAACTCTGGCAGCAAACCCCCTCGTCCTCCCACTGCTGTATAGAAGTTATGGAGGAGAGTTTTCTGTGTGCTGAGGGGAGGGGGGAAG
Organism: Phyllomedusa bahiana; assembly: GCA_025379985.1. Classification (NCBI taxonomy): domain Eukaryota; kingdom Metazoa; phylum Chordata; class Amphibia; order Anura; family Hylidae; genus Phyllomedusa; species Phyllomedusa bahiana. The sequence goes on from JAODAL010018553.1 coordinate 63,624, forward strand.
AAGGAGGAGAAGAGGCAGACAAGAAGCACGCCCCTGAATTCAAAAATCCTTTGCTGCCAGACACTGAGGTAGGCTGAAAGCTTGTAATGAGACAACTCCTTTAATATTTTCCCATATACTGTATATAATAGTTTGTTTATTGAATTCTGTATTCTCCAGGACAAATATTATGTTATTTCATTTTCTGCAAAAGATCAATGTTAAAGGACCACTCTGCTTTTTTTTAATTATTATATTTTCTTTCATTAGAAATTGCTTCTTAGTACACAGTATTGTCAATAATTTTGCTTACCTGCAACTGAATACGTTTCAGAGGTAGAGTGAGAGATTATAAGGCTCCCCTCTAGTTGGTTACTTAGTTATGGCATGGGTGATCTGGGCTTTAAAAAAGCCAATTCATCAATGGTGACTGTTTAATAAACGGTGAAGACATAAGAAGTTATTCCTACCCTCTCTTCTCTTTTGCAAGTTAGGATTTAACAGCCTAGTTGTTACCAGGTAGACATTGGATTGTTTGAGTTTTTGACTGAAAAACCTAGAATTTGATTTTGGATTTGGTTATTTTTAGCATAAGTATGTAGGAATAATTTAATAGTATTTATGATTGTTATGCCAAGACTCAAAGTATTTTTATGATACCCATAATAAATACCAAGGACCTTAATAATCAATAAATATGTGCTGTATATTATTTATTTATAGCTTAAGGACATGGGGCTCTGACTGCATATTTTGCTGTGCACCAGGAATATTACTAGAGTCCTAAAACATCCCGGGGGAAAGACACTCTGTTTTATGTTTTACTCAGTACAGCTGGATTCACACAGCATATTTCATAACATTGTGAACTGTGACTGTTCCTGTCACTAATTTCACATAGATATTGTCCATTACGTCACTTTTTTTTTAACACACATCTATGTATGATAGTGTAATACCTTATAAATAACAGTCATGCAGTTACCAAATAACACACCTACAGTGGGGAAAATAAGTATGTGATACACTGGCAATTTTGCAAGTTTTCCCACCTGCAAAGAATGGAGAGGTCTGTAATTTTTATCTTAGGTACACTTCAACTGTGAGAGACAGAATCTAGAAAAGTCCAGAAAATCTAATTGTATGTTTTTTAAATAATTAATTTACATTTTATTGTTTGAAATAAGTATTTGATCACCTACCAACCAGGTACCTCACAGACCTGTTCACTTTAAAGGGTTATTCTCACCTCATTAGTTCATCTCTTTTCTTTTAATTTCAGTTTCTCACTTCCTGAAATCCAGGGGCTTTGTTTCTCCTCCCAGTTGGGCGGTTCTTAACTGAAGGGGGACAACATAATCACCCCCCCTCACTCTTATTGTTTCAGAGCAGTGTGAATAGCCCAGCTGGATGCCCTCCCTGTCTGTTTCTCCCTTCGTTTTTGGGCAGCACTGTGAATATCCCAGCCGGGTGCCCTCCCTCCCTGTTTCTCCCTTTGTTCTCCAGCAGTACTGTAAGCCCTGGTGCCCTCCCCCCTCCCAGCAGGGAGGGAGGAGGGAATCTGTTTAATACAGATAAAAGAGCAGAGGAAGACAGAGGTGGTTGGCACCATGGAGCATGCGCAGAAATGCACGCTCACATGAATACGACCGGGGGCCGGCCAGAATGCAAATTAGAAGAGCCGGCAGCGAATAGAAGACCAAGAGGCGGGATCCAACTGGGATCGGGTAAGTTTGTTTACCAAAACCGAGAATAAGGGAGACAGAGAAAACTAAACATCTTTGCTAATGAGATCCAATTGCTAAGTTGCTTGTTTTCACTGTCCCCTTATGCTGAAAGCCATTTATGTAATGAGAAAAGCCCTTTAAGAAGCATGCTACTCTGCATTCATTACCTGTATTAATGCCACCTGTTTGAACTGGTTACCTGTATAAAATATGCCTGTCCACACACTCAAATCAATCAACCTCTCCACTATGGCCATGACCAAAGAGCTGTGTAAGGACACCAGGGACAAAATTGTAGACCTGCATAAAGCTGGGATGGGCTGGAGGACAATAGGCAAGCAGCTTGGTGAAAAGGCAACAACTGTTGGTACAATTATTAGAAAATGGAAGAAACACAAGATGACTGTCAATCTCCCTTGGTCTGTGACTCCATGCAAGATCTCGCCTCGTGGGGTAAGGATGATTCTGAGAAAGATCAGGAATCAGCACACAAGTATATGAGAGGACCTGGTCAATGACTTGAATAGAGCTAAGACCAGAGTCTCAAAGATTACTGGTCGTAACACATTATGCCATCATGGATTAAAATCCTGCAGGTCACACAAAGTAATGCTGCTCACGCCAGTACATGTAAAGGCCCGTGTGAAGTTTGCCAATGACCATCTTGATGATCCAGAGGAGGCATGGGAGAAGGTCATGGGTTCAGATGAGACCAAAATAGAACTTTTTTGTATTAACTCCACTTGCCGTGTTTGGAGAAAGAATAAGGATGAGTACAACCCCAAGAACACTGTCCCAACCATAAATCATGCGGTGGAAACATCATAATTTGCAGGTGCTTTTCTTCTAAGGGGACAGGACGACTGCATTGTCTATAATGCAATATGGATGGTGTCATGTATCGCAAGATTTTGGCCAACAACCTCCTTCCCTCGGTAAGAGCATTGGAGATGGGTCGTGGCTGGGTCTTTCTGCATGACAATGACCTAAAACACACAGCTAGGGCAAGTGGCCTAGCCAGTCTCTAGACCTGTACCCAATCACAAATATTTGGAGGGAGCAGAAACTCAATGTAGCCCAGGAACAGCTCCAAAACCTGAAAGACTTGGAGAAGAGTTGTATGGAGAAGTGGGCCAAAATCCCTGCTGCAGTGTAACTGCAGGAAACATCTGACCTCTGTAATTGCAAAGGTTTCTGTACCAAATATTATGTTCTTTTTTTCTATTGTATCAAATACTTATTTCATGCAATAAAATGTAAATGTATTATTTAAAAATCATACAATGTTATTTCCTGGATTTTTTTGTTTAGATTCTGTCTCTCACAGTTGAAGTTACAGACCTCTCCATTCTTTGTAGGTGGGAAAACTAGCAAAATCGCTAGTGTATCAAGTACTTATCTTCCTCATTGTACTTACTAAGGTAGGTAGGAATGATAGGAAATGCTGTGAAGGATGCCTGCTGTGAAGAATGGGGCCCCACCCAATATAGGCCCACATTATGCATGCACCCCTCTCAGTACTAAGGTAGTTATGTAGCCCTCCTCCCCACAAAGTAGGTATGTAGGTATTTAGGTCCCCAAGTAGGTAAGTAGAAGTATAGCCCCTTGGTGGGTAGGTATATAGGCCCATTAGTAGGCAGCTAGATATATAGTTACTCTTGGTAGATAGATCTCCTCAGTAGGTAGACCCATATAGGGCTCCCTGTTGGTTTATATAGTTTATATAGTCCCCAGTGGTAGGAAGGTAGGTATATAGGTCCCCTCAGTAGGTATTTATATAGCCTCCCCTCAAAGTAGGTAGATAGGTGTGGGCCAGCCTAGTAAGTAGGTAGATATATAGGTCCCCAGATACATAGGTTTGTAGGGCCCTCTGTAAATAGGTAGGTATATAGATACTTTCAGTAGCTAGGAATGTATATAGGGCCCTCCAGTAGGTAGGTAAATAAGTCCTCTCAGCAGGTAGGTATATAGGTGCTCCCAATAGGTAGGTAGGTATATAGGTTCTCTGCGTAGTTAGGTATATAGGTATTTGTAGTAATTATATAGGTTCCTAGAAGGTTTGTAGGTATATAGGTCTCCCTAATAGATTGGTAGGTATTATGCTGTGGCTTTTTCACATGCTGGTACTTATTTAATGTGCAGTTTTTCATCATTCAGTTGCTCCCCTCGTGGATAGGTGGGTGAGCTTCTGCTAATTATTTATCTGCACCTGTTTTATCTTTCCCAAGTAGCACAAAGGCTTATGTTGCCTCCTACTGGGTTTAGTCTATCATCCAGCCATTGAGCTGTAAATATGGCCTTGTGGTTGTGTTTTTTATTAGGTATATAGATCCCCAGAAGTTTTGTAGATATATAGGTCTCCCTAGTAAATTGGTAGGTATATAGTTCCCCCTAGTAGGTTGGTAGTTCTATAGAACACACCAGTAGATTGGTAGGTCTAAAGGTTACCACAGTATTTTGGTTGGTCTATAGGACCTGCCCAAAAGGTCGGTAGGTCTATAGTTTCCCCCAGTAGGTTGGTACTTCTATAGGGCCCCCAAATAGGTCGGTAGATCTATAGGACCCCACAGTAGGTTGGCTGGCCCATAGGTCTCCCTCATGGGCAGAGAGGTATATAGGACCCCAAGTAGGTAGTTAAGTCTATAGGTCACCCCAGTCCGTTAGTAGATATGAAGTTCTTCCTTGTAGCTTGATAGGTCTATAGATCACACCAGTAGTTTGGTAGGTCTTTAGGTCCCCCAGTAGATTGTTAGGTCTATGGGTCCCCTTAGTAGGTAGGTTTATAGTTCCCCCAGTAGGTTGGTAGTTATATAGCGTCCCCCAGTAGGTTGGTAGGTCTATGTGTCCCTCATGAGGTTGGCAGGTCTATAGGTTCCCCAAGAGGCTGGTAGGATTCATGCTACTCTTCTCGTAAACGGCATGATGACAACGGCATAATTCCGCCTGTTCTGTACACTCCGGCAGGCTGTAAGTCTGCTTGTGAAACGCCGGAGTACTCAGCAGGGCAAAGAGCTTTCATTCCCTGCTCTGTGGTAGCTTTCAAGCTTTCATGTCCTGAGGATGCGCAAACAGTTGAAAAGACTGCCAGCACTCCGTGCTCATGGTAGCGGCCTGGAGGCTGGTAATACACCAGCAATCTGTCACATTGGCAGACTGCTGATTCGGAGCAGCCGCAGTTTTATAGGGCACAAGCCCCGAATAAAACTGCCTAACAATGCCCCTGCTGTGGACATTTTCTGTAGATCCAGTCAGGTTGGTTACTGTTATTTTAGTATACTAGAACAACAACACTTTTCTATCTCCTTTTCCTGGGATTTTCTGCCATATTTCGTTTTGAAAAAAAATGCAGTAGCTGGATATTTGATGCCGCACAAGAGGAAACTATGAAACAAATTGCCGAAAGGGCATTTTTATGTTGCGATTTTTCCTCACTTCTGGTGCCTTCTTTGTCTTCTTTTTTTTTAATGCTGCTTGCTCAGTAGGTGATGCTTTTTTAGCATAAAATGTAAGACTGGATAAAAAATGTTTGTAACAGATGCAAGAATTTTAGGGCATTTTTTAGAGAAGTCACGAAAAAACTATGCGTGAAGAAAACCTATTGAAAGTATTTTTCCCAGCAATTATTTCCCAGAAGGACAACAACCTGTGAAACATTGAGGCCTTCATGTGAAGTTGCTTTCGATCAATAATTTGTGAATCAATGTTTCTGGGGCTATCATTTAGTAGTTTGACATTATGAAATATTGACTGTGTCTGAGATGTTGCAACCTTGTATATTAATGTGCCTTATGGAAAGCTAAAACACATGTATAAAAAAAACAACAAACAAAACACAGGGTTCCATTTTGTTTTCCTAAAGCAAAGATGTTAAGCGTCTAAAATAAATTATTATTCGACAATTCCCGGGTTGTGAAAACATTCTGGGTATGTTATTCTAATGTTACTTTCACAAGAGAACAAACACATGTCCAATAAAAACAGGTCAGATATTGTTGTCTCGTACACTGCTGGCTTCCCTCTGTCTTCCCAGTTTCTGTGGATATATTTATTGCCTGAATTAGATGGCTTTAAAAGTATGAACTGAGACCTGCACTCTTCAGCACCTGAAAAGTGATATCAAAATTAGGGATATTTGACATTAATGGAGTCTGTTTTTTTTCCTCTCTGTGTAGAGAAACTAGCGATACCTCACTAATTATTTCCAACGCTGTCTGGTGTTGTAGCAAGTCTTGCATTTCTATAAATAGTATGGGGAACCATGCTTGCTCTTGGATTTAATGAGAGCTGCTGTTGAGAGAGAGGTATGTTATTGCGAGCAGCTGACAACTAACCTCTGTACCTTTCGGAAAGACTGGCTGGGAAGTAGTTCAATTTCAGGTTTAAGATTCTGCTTCAGGAACTGTTTTAGTGTTGACAGATATGGCTCTGAAAAAAAAAAATCAATTGTACAGTCTCTGGAATGTGCAAAGCGCCTTCTTCCAGATGCTGCAAAATGTTGGCTGTAAATAACAATCTAGGCATAAGTTTTACAACATAGATGTGAAAGCTCCTTATGTGAAAGCATTTCAAAGCAGGTGTGCGTTCCGAGCCTCTCTGTTACCATGACAACACTATAGATAAAGGAGATTTCATGGTTTTCGTAGGTAGGTGGATTCCTTAATTGTCCTTTGCTTATTATAGCAACGTCATTGTTATGTAATATTCCAGTCCAGTGCCAGTTTGCCCCTTTATATATTTCCTTTATATATTTTGTATTAAAATACATATATGGGAGCATTGTCTTTTGCACAGCTCTTCGTGCTTTGCTGACATTTGCAAATCTATTTTCCATTGTTCATCAATGGCATAAGAATAGCTTCAGTCTAGATTTGTCTCTGGTATGCACCACTGAATGTCAGCTATAGTTTATTTATCAAATAGTTGCTTCATTTGTCCCTGCTCTGTGAAAAATATAAGCGGTCTATATGAAAGGATTTAACCTTTAACGAGTGGTAGAGTTTATGAAAAATTAATCAGTGGCTATTGCCACACATGGAGATCTCCCTACTGTTATTTACCTTGACTGAACATAACAAATTGACATATGTGTTTGTACAAGATCTACCCTGGGAAATTTGAGCCAATTTGGCTTGTGTAGATACAAAACTCATGCACAGTCTATCATGTCTGTCTATCACATCTTGTAAAGCTGTAGGCTGTGGATTGATGAATGTCAGATTTTATAAAGGTTTGCAAAATAGCTTTTACCTTTTTAATGACACTTTATGTCTGCAACCACAGAAAAAAACATAACCTGGTGTGTCAATAAGCTGATAACTGATTTTAGTTATAACTGGGCATGGAATATATCTAAGCTGTTTTCAATACAGTGTTCCCTTATCCTGCAATATTAAGTGGTTCCAGGATGACCATTGTATGCGGAAACCATAACTCTACGGAAAACTGGTGATTGGTTCCAGAGCCCCAATATGTCACTGACCATAATGCAAAATGAAGAGTAAAGAAAATAAGGCAGACGCAGTACTTATATAGATAAAGAAAGTCCTTATTTATAACATCAGAAAGAGCTACAGGAAGCTGGGAATCACTTTCTATTGGAGGACAGGAGCTTCTTTGAGTTATGTACTTTATACACAATATGCCAGAAAAAAAGATAGAAAGATAATAGAGCCCTCACCTGGTGCCCAAAGGAGCCGCTCTTCCTGGCAGTTGTAAAAAGCAGTACAGGACATATAGTAACTGTTACGTTTCAAGGCTTTATTAAGGCAAATACCAAACGGTAAATGAAACAAAGGAGAACCCTTGAAACAAATACAAGGTGGGTAAGTGGATTCTTGGGACCACGGAGGTGGAACTCAACTTATCGTGGTCAGGGACATATGGCCTTAGCTTAGATTCGGGAACCACAGACAGCAAAACCTTAAAAGTCCAAAAGGGCAGGGCCTATGGGTCACACATCAGGAAGCTGCAAGCGAGGACAGGAGAACTTGGATCACCACGGGGCAGGGGAACACAGCACAACCAGGAGGGACAGCACAGGCACATGGCACTGCCAGGAGGAACTACACTTGAGCTTGTTGGCAACGCCAGGAGGAACAGCACAGGAACTCGTCACTACTGCCAGGAGGAAAAGCACAGGAACTTGTGGGCACTGCTGGGAGGAATGGCACAGGAACTTGTTGGCACAGCCAGGAGGAACAGCACAGGAACCTAACTGCACCACCAGGAGGAACAGCACAGGAACTCGTGGGCACTGCCGGGAGGAACAGCACAGGAACTTGTTGGCACTGCCAGGAGGAACAGCAAAGGAAATCGTCAGTTGCATGCAGGCAGGAGGCAGAGGACTTGTAGATCGTGACAGTAATGCAATGTACTGTAGAGAGGCGCTAATAGACTGCTAATCATTGTATGCACTTTACTAAGACAGATGTTTTACCAGTAAAATATTCATGATAATTGGTTGGATTTTCCAGTCAATCACATGAGCCACAGATGAGCAGTGTCTGGGACATTGTATGGTAAGTCTGGTTTCAAGATACAATGTCCTAGAAAAGACTATGGTATGGTGAAAATATTGCTTCCTGAGGCCATTGTAACCTGAGGGACCGATGTAAAGTATCGACTTCTGTATATGTAAACATATCATCTGTGTACATTATTTTACTCGCCTCTTTAAATAGTTCTTGGGGTATCAAATTGTAGCATTTAAATTTAAATTACGTTGACTGCAGAACCTTTTTCTTTACTGTTATTTTTTCATTCATTACATAGTATATCAGACCAACACATTTGTTACTCTTTTTAGAAAAGTTCATACATTAACTAAACCATTGTTCCCAACCAGTAATTTGGCGGCCACCTCTTAATTTTGTCCACTTGCATGTGGTTCTCCAGTTGATGACATTTCTAAATGTTATTAGATTATTTTGTAAGTCTGGAATTTTTTATGGGTCTTGTTTGAGATCTGAATGAATTTTGCTGTCAGGTCTGGGGTCTGAATCCCTTTGACTGTCTTATACAAAATCCAAATTAGACTGAACTTCAAATAAATGTTGGTGTCAAATCTAGGGCCTACATCAAATTTAGTACTTTCATTTTTTTTTTTTTTTACAGTTTCTGGTTTTAAGTGTGAATTTCTCTTATGCTCTGTGTTGAGGTCTGAACTTCATTTTGAGTCTAATGTGGGATTTAAATTATTCTAGAAATGCCACAAGTTTTACTGATCCCAAGAGTTGATAACTGAGGTGCATTTTAAGTCTGTCTAGTTCTGTCTAGTCTAGGTTTACTCTGTCTAAGAATTAGACAGTATAAATAAATCTTCCCCAAAAATTCAGCAAGTACATCAATGTCCAAGAAAAATAGGCAAGCTACTGCTTGTAGGTTTCAGACAGAAAAAATATCTTAAAGACCTAAATAACACCGTTATGAAAATCCATTAACCCTGGAGGGTGTTTTTATCATGGTTCTAGTTATATATACCATCTCAACATATATCAACAAGCAAAGAAACAATATCAATCTGTAACTGTTATCTTGAAAAATGCGTGATTAAATATGTTTAGGTACAATTAGGTAAAAAACTTTCTCTAGTCCAAATCCTCTGAGGTAATATTGCCTTATAGCTCAGCTCTAGATTCCTTACAGACTCACTTTTTTATGAATCACTGGATTTTAATTAGTCCGTGGTTTTGCAATATTTGAGGACTTTCTTTTTCTCTTGAATGAAAAGCCACACAATTTGATAGAAGATACTATATACTTTTTTTTAGAATATTATAACAGTACATTTTTTTCAAACAGGATATACTCTTAGATGGCCCCTTCTTTGAGAAGCATAGTGACTCAATGGTTAGCACTGTTGTCTCATAGTGCTTTGGTCCTTGATTTAAATCCCACCAAGGACAACACCTGCATAGATTTTGTATGGTTTGTGTGGATTTCCTCCATGATCCATTCAGGTATGTAATCTGGAATTTAGACTGTCTGCCCCAATGAGGACAAGGGCCAATGTGAATAATGACAACCTCTGTACAACACAATGGAATATTACTGCACTATGTAAATTAATTCAATAAATGAAAAATTAATTAAGAACACCCTTTGGGTGCTTTCACACAGCACAGTTTTGGTGCAGTTTTAACCGCGCTCCAATTAAACTGCATTATTACCAGCAAGCTTCTTTAAATTATCTAACCTGTTTGGAAAGTGAGTAATCAATTAGTGTGTTTGTAATTCACAAGACTTCAGACACAGTCATTGATTACTTACTTGAAACACCTTTCTGCCTTTCTGAACAATTTAGACAACTGAAAGAAGCTTGCTGGTAATAAAGCAGTTTAATTGGAGAGCAGTTAAAACTGTACCAAAACTGCGCTGTGTGAGAGCACCCTTTTACAATTTATCATTTAATTGTCATAGTTGCAAAGGGAACATGATTGTGAGTTTCTGCAGTACTAAAAGTAACAATACAGTGGCAATCTTTATATTTCTAATTTCAGGTAATGTTCCCACCTGATAACATGTTCTGAATAAGCATCTGCAGCAGCCTTCAATAAATAACTTTCAGTAAATCAAAAACTATAGTTACAAGGGGCGACTTGTATGAATTCTGGCGCTGATAGACTTTAAGGTAGTATAGACTGCGCCAGAATGAATGAATCTGTTCTTCTGCAGTTCATACATACAGTCGCAGTCTAGTGCCAATACGACAACTCAGACAGGCCAACTTTAACTTGGTCTGGCTGTTCTAACTGTTCTGCACCAAAGTTTTGGCGTCAAAGAATCATAAATGTGTCTACTTCTACTTGTGTGGTGCGACACGCCCCCAGAACGCCCCAAAACTTTGGTGCACTAACAAGTGTCTTTGGCGCGGTACCGAAGCACTTATCGCACCAAAGTTTGGAGTACGTCTATTTATAGATCTATAGAACTGGTCTAATACAGCTTTTTGAGGCCAGAATTCTGGCGCAAACTCGCTCATACATGTTGCCCATGATTAGTGTTGAGCGATTGCATTGGCTATCGAGATCGATCGATAGTCGGCCGCTATCGATAAGGTTTTTCGATAGTGAGCATTGATTATGCGCGATGACCATTAAAGTCTATGGGAGAGCAACAACCCCAAAATT
>JAODAL010018554.1:0-74457 GCA_025379985.1 Phyllomedusa bahiana
ATGTCACAGCCCCTGCAGACCTCCTGCAATGGTCTTCCCCCTTCTGCAATTTGACCCCTTTCCCTCCCGTCCCTGCCCCTCCTGGGCTCATCTTCATTCTGTTGACATGGAAGGGGAGGATGTCACAGCTCCCCCAAACCCCCTTTGCAAGGGTCATTTTCCATGCCGGGCAATATTTGGGATTTTGGTTAACTAAAGATTTGGTTTAATTTTGGGCAGGCCTTTAAAAATATGGAGCAAATTCCTTTTTTTTTCATTTTTTCCCTCCAGGAAATTTGAATCTTTTTTACACAAAAATGTCTTTTTCCTCCATTTAAAAAGGGATTCCAAACCCTCCCTTCAAACCCCCCCAAAAATTTCATCTTTCCCAACTAGAAAAACACCTGTTAAAATCCCTTCTTTTGGTCTCACAAATGAACGCCCCCCAAAAAAGGGAATCGGGGTTACATGCTCCCATAGGATTCAAGGGAGAAGGGAAAGGGTTGTAAACCCTGGGAGAGAGAAAAAGGGGAAAAAAGGGCACAAAAAGGCAAGTTATATCAAACCCCAAAAAGGGCTAATTCAAAAATTTTAACACTGCTCTACTGCTCTAGAAGGGTCCCAGTGCTTTTGCTTTTGAGAGCGTGCAAATATACATTTGGGGAGTAGGCCTCCTTTTCTGGGGGGTACAGTTTAGGGGAGACATCATAGCAGCTAGTCCCCCCCCCACTAGCTCGGGAAAAAAAAAAAATTTGGGAATGGACCCAGGTTTTTGGTTTTTGTTCCACGGGAAGAGGGGAAACCTCAGGTGCCCCCCTTTTTTAAGGAAAAAACACAAAAACAATGCCATACTCACAGCCCCAAAGCTGGACTGAAAACTGAACCCATAAAGAGGCAACCTGGCCACTATCCCTACTTGGGAAAGATAAACAGTGCAGCTTAAATTTGCGGGAGCAGTAGCTCACATAACCCCCCCACTGGGGGAAAACAATTTAGACTCACTTTAAAATTTGTTTCCCTGTTCCCCACCTGTATGCAGAAAAGCCACGGGTATAATAAATGGGGGATTGCAAAAAATGCAAAAATCCCGATAAGACAACCACCACCCCTTCTATCATAGGGGGGTGGTTGCTGGTAATAATTGCATAAGATAAGGCGATACAAAGGGTCCATTAATCAGATAGGCTAGTGCACCAGCGGGCTTACACCTAAACACCACTACTATTCGATTGGGGGGGCTGCCCACCTTTTTTTGGGGTGTCCAACACAAAATACGACAATTTGCATAAGTGGCCACTGTTTTAACTAATACCTGATATTTTAAACCAGTATTCAATTGTTTTGCCCAAAATAGGGGAGCAAGGGTGTCGTATTTTGTGTTACACCCAAAAAGTGCGGGGCAGCCCGCCCAATCGAAGAGTATGGCGTAATAGGCTGTAACCCCCAGCAGGTCACCACATGTATCGCTTAATGGTCCCCTTTTTGACGCCTTATCTATATCAAATAATCCCAGAAACCACCCCCCTCAGCAAAAAGGGTTGGGGTTATTTGTTTTATGGGTATTTTTCATTGGCAATCTCCCCATGATTAACTGTGGTTTTTTTTTTGCAAAAGTGTGAACGGTATCAATTAATTGCATCTAATTGTTCCCCAGGGGGGGGTATGTGACTACTCTCAGCAATCACTGCACCTGTTTATCTCTCCCAAATAGCATAGGGGGGCCCTGTTTTTCCTCTTTACGGTTCATTTTCATCCCCTTTGGCGTGAAATTTTGGTTTTTTCCTTTTTTGCGTTTTTTTTTGAAAATTAATTCCCATTTTTAAAGTGTTTTTTCCCTGTTTAAGGTGTTTCACTGTGAATTGCTGACTTTTTCTGTTTCTTTTAGGGAGAAAGGCAGAGAAAGAGAAGCAGAATACAAGTCATGTGCAGTCATGTACAGTAGCTGAAGATGGACCCCAAGAATCAACTCCACTGGTGGGCAGAAAACATCAACATTACTGATGGGCCCCAGACACCCCATTCTGACACTGAGAAGCCTACAGAAGGGGAAAAAATGATCAAAAATGTCAGATACAAGTTATATAATGATCAGAAAAAGGGCTGTTCCATATAAATGTACATAGGACAGCTTATCCTGAAAAGTTACATGGACATTCAGATACACATGAATACCTTTCGTAATAGTGTTTGGTGGGTCCAAATCTTCTATCAGTGTTAGCAAGAAGTTATCTAGACATCTTGGTTAATAGCTGAACAGTAAGGCTCTGTCTCAACTGCACAGAAAAACGTCCGTTTTTTCAGCGTTTTTCGTTTTCTAAAACGCTGAAAAAACGACTGTAATCATCTCCCATAGACTCTAATGTAAAACCCTCCCGCTGTCTACACTGAGCTTCTTTTTTCTGCTCGTTTTTTTTACTGCTCGTATTTTTCAACATGCTCTAAAAAACGCCAGAGCCGGGCAGAAAATTTACTACAGGAATCTCTGTTAAGTGCTGGACGAATTTGGTGCGTTTCCGCTGCGTTTTTTGCCGCGATTTTTCAATGAAAACCCTCCCAGGAGACCCAAGTCCCACCTATAATGGGTGTAATAAAGGTTATATCTGATCAAATCTACATCCAAGTGTCTGATGTGTCCTTTCTTGTACCTTTTCTAATAAACTGATCAGGCTTTGGCTGCTAACGATTTTTGCGCAATTCATATATTTTTCGCTAAAAATACGTTTTTTATGGATTTTGGCGCCAGAATCTGTTTTTTTTTTTGCGGATTTTGGTGCTAAAATCCTTTTCTTAACATATTTTGGCGCTAATAAAGTTATCTCGCTTCTGGTGCTAAAAATACGTTTTTTTTTTTACGGATTTTGCCGTCAGAATCCGTTTTTTTTATGGATTTCGGCGCTAAGATCAATATCTTTAAAAATTTTGCCGCTAATAAAGTGATCTCGCTTCTGACACTAGAAATAGTTTTTTTTATGGAATTTGGCACAATAATGTTTTTTTTTTTTATTTTGCCGCTAAAATCCTTTTCTTTAAAGGTTTTGATGCTAATACAGTTATCTTGCTGTATGGGTTTTTGTGGATTTTGGTGCAAGAATCTGGTGCAAAATTTAATAAAGTAGTAGCACGCAGCAGCAGCACAATGGACAATGTGCTCACAATGGCTACAGCGATCTAAAGGAATTGACTACTTAACATGTTAACTCCGCTTGTAGGGTGTAGTTTACATCCAATGGCTTAATTTATGAATACATTAAAAAGCAGAGCAAAGACGCTCCAAAAAATGAAAAACGCTCCAAAAAACGCTCCAAAAAACGGCCGTTTTTTCAGCTGCTTTTGACAGGCAGTGGACAGAAAACTCAGTTTCATGAATGTTTTTAGTAATTCGTTTTCAGGTAGTTTTTTTTTCCATTGCAGGAGAGACATAGTCTAAAACTTGGTTTCCAATCAAGAGAGAATTCAGCCGGGCGATGCCCCTCTCCTTCCAAGCTCAAACCAGGCATAAGAAGATTTCATGTTTCTATTGGAGCTAGAGCAGAAGGAAAATTAAGATCCAAGTTGTCTAGAATGGAATATCTGCCCGTTTTTTTTTTTTGTTCAGGATAAGAAATATGGAAGTTCTGGAAGATCTAAATAAGGATTTAGGATCAGGGCTCCAAGGAGTATTCTCACCACAATGAACATGTAAGCAAAGGTGAATAAACACTATTACTAAGTACATTGCTGTTCTTATTTTGCGTCCCTTCCGAGTTAGAGCAGATCTTATCTGCTTCTTGTTGACACAAGCTTCTTTAGATACCAACCACCTCTCTCTGCTCTTGCAGCCCTGGTCGGAATGTGACATCACTCCCTGCTGTATCTTATCATCAGGATGGGGCTTGTCACTCTCTGATGTTACCTTTCTTCTGAGAAGTAACTTTAACCCTTAGGGTATGTTCACACTTTGTAATTTTGTTGTGAATTTTTTGCAAAGTTTGGAGCGTATTGTGAGGTGTTTACGTGCCGAAAATATGCTCCGCCATCGTCTCTATGGGGCTGAATTCGTCCCAAAATATGAGTCACAAAAATGCTTTCAAAATATGCGTCCTGTGAAATGATGGCGCATATTTTATATTGGAATCAATGAGAGCTGCACAGAACATTATTTGAACATACTCTTAGGGCGACATGTATGATCGGGCTTTACGCCTGTTTTTTGGCGTAACCTGCGCCGCCCGGCCCGAATCTCCCTGTCGGACGCAGGGATGCGGTGTTAGGTGCAGTGTTCGCCACTTTCAGCTGCGCCCCGCATGAAGGGGCGGGCAGTGGGCGCGGTGTGGGCGAGGTGTAGGCGTTCCGGGGCAGGACGTGGCGCGCTCAAACTCCGAGGCATGTACGATCGCGAGTCGGCAAAGTGCGGCGCATTGCAGCGCTCGGCAGCTCCGACAGGCAGACCTGGTTGATTTTGGGCTAAATGCTCCGGCGGAGTCGAAGTGAACCGAGAACGGAACAAGCGAGGAAACATAGAAGATCGCGACAGAAATCTCGGCGCTCCGCTCCGTGCAGCAGGAGTATGATTCCGAAAAATCACCTTTATAAAGGCGTAAAACATTCTCTGAAAAAGAGCTCAAACCTTTTTAAATAAAAAAAACAAAAAAAACAACACTCTCCCAACATCTAGAATGCCGCCACATCAGGAAGTATGATATTGGAATTTGCAGGGAAATCCAGTAATTCAAATTCTGAAACCTATTCTCATTGGTCGGCAGAAACCAGTCAATCAGAATAGGAGCGACAGGGACCCATTATAGCCTATAGAGAAGAATTGACCAATCAAATTCAAAGGCGGGACAAATGCGTTTGTCGCCGAGACCGGCGCTTCATAAGGATTTGGGTTATAGAGAATTGCCGGGAAATACAGTAATTCAAATTTTTAAGTTCTTCTCATTGGTCGGCAGAAACCAACCAATCAGAATAGGAGCGACAGGGACCCATTATAACCTATGGAGAAATATTGACCAATCATATTCAAAGGCGGGACAGTTCAAAATAGAGTAAAAATGCAAAAAAAGAGCTGATTGGTTGAGCTAGCGGGGGCTTGGCTATCCTGGCCAATCAGAGCGCGAGCTACTTTCTCATAGATTTCTATGGGGAAAAGAAAAGCAGAGTGAGCTCTGTTTGTGATTGGCTAAGTTAAAAGAGGCGCGGTTATTTGGACCAATGGGAGAGCGAGCGACGCTCTTATGGGTTTTCTAATGCAATCTATAATAAAACTGTACATGGCCGAAATCAAATGATAATACTCCAGAAGTTGTCCCGATCTGTATATAAAATGAACAATAATATGGGGGTAACGAAAAAAAATATTAATTCAATAAAATCCTGTTTATTTCTTTATTTTCATTACACCCATACTATTGATCCTTGGCTAACAAAAATAAAGAAATAAAAATGATTGTATTGATTTAATATTTTTTTTCTTTACCCCCATATTATTATTCATTTTATATACACATCGGGACAACTTCTGTAGTGTTATAATTTGATTTCGGCCATGTACAGTTTTATTCCAGATTACATTAGAAAACCCATAGGAGCGTCGCTCGCTCTCCCGTTAGTCCAAATAACGGCGTCTCTTTTAACTTAGCCAATCACAGAGCTCGCTCGGAATTTCTTTTCCCCATAGAACTCTATGAGAAAGTAGCTCTCACTCTGATTGGCTAAGCTGGACGAGCCCCCGCCGCTTCAACCAATCAGCTCGTTTCTGCATTTTTACTGTATTTTGAACTGTCCCGCCTGTGAATATGATTGGTCAATAGTTCTCCATAGGTTATAATGGGTCTCTGTTGCTCCTATTCTGATTAGTCAATACTCCTCCATAGGTTAGAATGGGCCACTATCGCTCCTATTCTGATTGGCTGGTTTATGCCGACCAATGAGAAGAGCTTAAGCAATTTGAATTACTGTATTTCCCGGCAATTCTCTCTATTGCAATTCCTTATGTAGCGCCGGTCTCGGCGACAAACGCGTTGTTAGTGATTTGATTGATTTATGTTTATAGAAGGTTTCAGCTCTTTATCTGATAATGTTTTACACTTAATAAAAATGATTTCTTTATTCATACTCCATGCCGCACGGCGCAGAGCGCCGAGATTGCATTGCGCTGATCTCTCCATAGACTACAATGGGAGAAGTAGCTCGCGCTCTGATTGGCCGGAATAGCCAAGCCCCCACTAGCTCAGCCAATCAGCTCTTTTTTGCATTTTTACTGTATTTTGAACTGTCCCGCCTTTGAATTTGATTGGTTCTAACTTCTCCATAGGTTATAATGGGTCCCTGTTGCTCCTATTCTGATTGGCCGAGACAGCCAAGCCCCCGCTAGCTCAACCAATCAGCTCTTTTCTGCATTTTTACTGTATTTTGAACTGTCCCGCCTTTGAATATGATTGGTCAATATTTCTCCATAGGTTTTAATGGTTCACTGTCGTTTCCTATTCTGATTGGTCAATACTTCTCATAGGTTTTAAATGGTTCACTGTCGCTCCTATTCTGATGGCTGTTTTCTGCCACAAGAGAATAGTTAAGAATTTGAATTACTGTATTTCCCGGCAATTTTCAATATCCAAATTCCCGATGTAGCGCCGTTCTTGATTTTTGGAAAGTGATTTTATTTATGCATTTTTTTTAGTAGGTTTGAGCTCTTTTGCTGATAATGTTTTCCGCCTTTATAAAGGCGATTTTTTTATTCATACTCCGCACGGACATCCTTAATGATTTCTCGCCGTTTTCCAGCCTGTCTCGATTCAGAATACATGTTAGGTGCAGTCCCACACAGCGCCTAAGTCCCGCACTGCGCCTCACACACTGCCGAGGCGGACTTTACACGGCATGTATGAGCGCACCTCGGCGCCGACATACATGAGGCGCCAAGTTTGCTGGAAAACTAGCGGAAACGTGAGCTCCGATGTGGCGAGAATCATACATGTTGCCCTTAGAGTTACTAACAGGGGAGGAGGCTTGTGCCATCCTGTCAGGTCCTCAGAGCACGTTTATGTGTAAGTACATTAAAGATAAGAGTCAATTAGCAGCTCTACTTGGACATCATGCTTGGACAGTGTCATTGTTTTTCACAGCTCTTCTATCACCATTGTCTCTGTAACAGGCACAGCTAGGATAGGAGCTAGCAGAGCTGAAATGTCAGTCACTTCTGTAGAGCTGCCTACAGCCTGAACAGGAAGTGGGAGCCTAAAGCTGTAGAACCACCCACAGCCTGGACAGGAAGTGAGAGTCTGAGGCCGTAGGACTGCCCACAGCCTGAACAGGAAGTGGGAGCCTGAAGCTGTAGAACCGCCCACAGCTTGAACAGGAAGTGAGAGTCTGAGGCCGTAGAACTGCCCACAGCCTGAACAGGAAGTGGGAGCCTGAAGCTGTAGAACCGCCCACAGC
Source organism: Phyllomedusa bahiana (assembly GCA_025379985.1). Lineage (NCBI taxonomy): Eukaryota > Metazoa > Chordata > Amphibia > Anura > Hylidae > Phyllomedusa > Phyllomedusa bahiana. The sequence goes on from JAODAL010018554.1 coordinate 7,399, forward strand.
CTGAACAGGAAGTGGAAGCCTGAAACAGTAGAACCGCCCAGAAACCTGAAGCTGTAGAATCGCCCACAACCTGAACAGGAAGTGGGAGCCTGAAGCTGTAGAATCACCCACAACCTGAACAGGAAGTGGGAGCCTGAAGCTGTAGAACCACCCACAACCTGAACAGGAAGTGGGAGCCTGAAGCTGTAGAACCACCCACAGCCTGAATAGGAAGTGGGAGTCTGAGGCCGTAGAACTGCCCACAGCCTGAACAGGAAGTGGGAGCCTGAAGCTGCCGAACCGCCCACAGCCTGAACAGGAAGTGGGAACCTGAAGCTGAAGAACCGCCCACAGCCTGAACAGGAAGTGGCAGCCTGAAGTTGTAGAATCACCAACAGCCTGAACAGGAAGTGGAAGCCTGAAGCTGTAGAACCACCCACAACCTGAACAGGAAGTGGGAGTCTGAGGCCGTAGAACTGCCCACAGCCTGAACAGGAAGTGAGAGTCTGAGGCCGTAGAACTGCCCACAGCCTGAACAGGAAGTGGGAGCCTGAAGCTGCCGAACTGCCCACAGCCTGAACAGGAAGTGGGAACCTGAAGCTGCAGAACCGCCAACAGCCTGAACAGGAAGTGGGAGACCGAAGCTATAGAACCACCTACAGCCTGAACAGGAGGTGGAAGACCGAAGCTATAGAACCACCTACAACCTGAACAGGAAGTGGAAGCCTGAAGCTGTAGAATCACCAACAGCCTGAACAGGAAGTGGAAGCCTGAAGCTGTAGAACCACCCACAACCTGAACAGGAAGTGGGAGTCTGAGGCCGTAGAACTGCCCACAGCCTGAACAGGAATGAGAGTCTGAGGCCGTAGAATCCACAGTAAACCCAGGAAGTGGAGCACCCAGACCGCCCACGCCTAAACAGGAAGTGGGAGCCTGAAGCTGCAGAACCGCCCACAGCCTGAACAGGAAGTAGAAGCCTGAAGAACAGGGCCTTTCCTAGGGGCGGGCAAGGCTCCGCTCACCCGAGGGGGGCGCCGCGACCGCCCGCCTCGCCCACCCGGAGGAGCGCCCCTGACTCTGTGCGGTTGTTTTACGACAGTCGCGCAAAGCCTGCAGCTGCAGGGAGGAGGCGGGAACGGATCGTTCCCGTCCTGACTCCTCCCCTGTATCTACAATCTATGTATACCCGCATACAAAATATAACATACTGTATTACACTTTTAGATTCATGAAAAATTAATTTATTAATAGCTTCTTTTACAGCGACCAAATTCAACACATAAACGTTTTCGGTCCCATTTAGACCTTCATCAGATGTGTCGCTTCAATATTGCTATCATGGAAATGAGACAGGCGGTCTAAAGAGGTTATGAATACTGGCCGCAGCACAGTGGTGTAAGTAAGAACGGCGCCTTTCTTACTTACACCACTGTGCTGAGGAGGATCCCTGGGAGCTGTGAGCAGCGTAAGCAGTGTGGTGACGTCACGCTGCTCCCACCGCTCAGCAGCTCCGGACCGGGACGCGAGGACCAAGGTGAGTACTTTTTTGTTATTTTATAATTAGTTACAGGGGGCATCACTGGCTACAAGGGGGCATCTACTGGCTACAGGGGGCATCACTGGCTACAAGGGGGCAACTACTGGCTACAAGGGGGCAACTACTGGCTACAAGAGGGCATCATGGCTACAAGGGGCATCTACTGGTACAGGGGGCATCACTGGCTACAAGGGGGGCATCTACTGCTACAAGGGGGGCATCATTGGCTACAAGGGGGCATCACTGGCTACAGGAGGCATCATTGGCTACAAGGGGGCATCACAGGCTACAAGGGGGGCATCATTGGCTACAAGGAGGGCATCAACTGGCTACAAGGGGGGCATCAACTGGCTACAAAGGGGGCATCATTGTCTACAAGGGGGCATCCACTGGCTACAAGGGGGGCATCACTGGCTACAAGGGAGTATCATTGGCAAACAAGGGAGGCATCACTGGCTACAAGGGGGGCATCTACTGGCTACAGGGGGCATCATTGGCTACATGGGGGGCATCTACTGGATACAGGGGACATCATTGGCTACAAGGGGGCATCACTGGCTAAAAGGGGGCATCTACTGGCTACATGGGGGCATCTACTGGCTAAAGGGGGGCTTTCTACTGGCTACTAGGGGGCATCACTGGCTACAGGGGGGCATCATTGGCTACAGGGGGCATCTACTGGCTACAGGGGGCATCATTGGCTACAAGGGGGCATCTACGGGCTACAGGGGGCATCATTGGCTACAGGGGGCATCCCTGGCTACAAGGGGGCATCTACTGGCTACAAGGGGGCATCATTGGCTACAAGGGGGGCATAAACTGGCTACAAGGGGCATCACTGGCTACAAGGGGGGCATCACTGGCTACAGGGGGGCATCACTGGCTACAAGGGGGCATCACCTGCTAAAAGGGGCATCACTGGCGTACAAGGGGTCATCTACTGGTTACAGGGTGCATCATTGGCTACAAGGGGGGCATCTACTGGCTACAGGGGGCATCATTGGCTACATGGGGGGCATCTACTGGCTACAGGGGGGCATCACTGGCTACAGGGGTCATCACTGGCTACAAGGGGGTCATCATTGGCTACAAGGGGGGCATCTACTGGCTACAGGGGGGCATCTACTGGCTACAGGGGGCATCAACTGGCTACAAGGGGCTACTACCTGGCTATAGGGGGCTACTATGTGGCTACAGGGGGCATATTACATGTCTACCATAGGAGGTGCTATAGATGGGGAGTTTATATAGAGATAGGAATTGGTACAGAAGTGCTGATAAAGTGAGGAGTCTTAAGATATTTGTTTTGTAAATTTTACAGTGAAGAAGTCGGGAGTAGTCGTCATGGCGTCTGGGACAGATGGAGAAGAAGAAGAAGAGAAAGAGAATAACTCTTCAGAGATGTCTTCTGTGAGTCTCTAGATATAACTTTACTGTAATCATTTATAAAGTCTGCAGAGCCTGTGTACAGCTGGTATCCACCACTGTATGGTCGCTGTATGTGGTAATATTGGTTGTAGTATAATCGTTTATACTCAGTAATGGTCAGTTTGTATTATTCAGTCACTATGTGGTGGTGGTATGTGGTCATGGTGTGGTGGTATTATTCGGTCACTGTGTGTTGGTGATATGTGGTCTTGGGATTTTGGTTTTGTGTAGCGGTGTTATTTGGTAACTATGACTATTATTTAGTAGTTTTATATGTAGCACATTGTGGTAAAGCTTTTTGTATATTTTGGCTTTGGTTTATGTTGATGCAATGTGTCGCATAGCGGCACAATATGTTACGGAGGGGAGGGGGCGGGGGGGCGCGAAATTTCTTCACCTCGCCCTGAGTGAAATTTAGCCTAGGAACTGCCCTGCTGAAGAAGTAGAACTGCCCACAGCCTGAACAGAAGGGAAGCTGAGCCTTGAAACGCTGTAGAACCACTCACAGCCTTAACAGGAAGCCTGAAGCTGTAGAACCACCCACAGCCTGAACAGGAAGTGGAAGCCTGAAGCTGTAGACCCACCCACAGCCTGAACAGGAAGTGGGAGCCTGAAGCTGTAGAACCACCCACAGCCTGAACAGGAAGTGGAAGCCTGAAGCTGTAGAACCACCCACAGCCTGAACAGGAACCTGAAGCTGTAGAACCCACACACACCTGAAACAGGAAGTGGGAGCCTGAAGCTTAGTATATCACCAAAAAGCCTGAAAAAGGAAGTGGAGCCTGAAGCTGTAGAACACACCACAAACCCTGAACAGGAAAGTTGGGAGCCCTGAAGCTGTAGAAACCACCCACAGCTGAACAGGAAGTGAGAGTCTGAGGCCGTAGAACGGCCCACAGCCTGAACAGGAAGTGGGAGCCTGAAGCTGCCGAACCGCCCACAGCCTGAACAGGAAGTGGGAACCTGAAGCTGAAGAACCGCCCACAGCCTGAACAGGAAGTGGCAGCCTGGGAAATTGTGAAATCACCAACAGCCTGAAACAGGGAAATGGAAGCCTGAAGCTGTAGAACCACCCACAACCTGAACAGGAAGTGGAGTCTGAGGCGTAGAACCCGCCCACAGCCTGAACAGGAAGTGAAGTCTGAGGCCGTAGAACTGCCCACAGCCTGAACAGGAAGTGGGAGCCTGAAGCTGCGAACGCCCACAGCCTGAACAGGAAGTGGGAACCTGAAGCTGCAGAAACCGCCCCCAGCCTGAAACAGGGAAATGGGAGCCTGAAGCTGTAGAACCACCTACAGCCTGAACAGGAAGTGGCAGCCTGAAGCTGTAGAACCACCTACAGCCTGAACAGGAAGCGGCAGCCTGAAGCTGTAGAATCACCAACAGCCTGAACAGGAAGTGGAAGCCTGAAGCCGTAGAACCACCCACAACCTGAACAGGAAGTGGGAGTCTGAGGCTGTAGAACTGCCCACAGCCTGAACAGGAAGTGGGAGCATAAAACTGTAGAACCGCCCACAGCCTGAACAGGAAGTGGGAGACTGAAGCTGCAGAACCACCCACAGCCTAAACAGGAAGTGGGAGCCTGAAGCTGCAGAACCGCCCACAGCCTGAACAGGAAGTAGAAGCCTGAAGAACAGGGCCTTTCCTAGGGGCGGGCAAGGCTCCGCTCACCCGAGGGGGGCGCGCGCGACGCCCGCCTCGCCCACCCGGAGGAGCGCCCCTGACTCTGTGCGGTTGTTTTACAACAGTCGCGCAAAGCCTGCAGCTGCAGGGAGGAGGCGGAACGGATCGTTCCCGTCCTGACTCCTCCCCTGTATCTACAATCTATGTATACCCGCATACAAAATATAACATACTGTATTACACTTTTAGATTCATGAAAAATTAATTTATTAATAGCTTCTTTTACAGCGACCAAATTCAACACATAAACGTTTTCGGTCCCATTTAGACCTTCATCAGATGTGTCGCTTCAATATTGCTATCATGGAAATGAGACAGGCGTTCTAAAGAGGTTATGAATACTGGCCGCAGCACAGTGGTGTAAGTAAGAACGGCGCCTTTCTTACTTACACCACTGTGCTGAGGAGGATCCCTGGGAGCTGCGAGCAGCGTAAGCAGTGTGGTGACGTCACGCTGCTTACACCGCTCAGCAGCTCCGGACCGGGACGCGAGGACCAAGGTGAGTACTTTTGTTATTTTAATAGTTACAGGGGGCATCACTGGCTACAAGGGGGCATCTACTGGCTACAGGGGGGCATCACTGGCTACAAGGGGGGCATCTACTGGCTACAAGGGGGGCATCTACTGGCTACAAGGGGGGCATCACTGGCTACAAGGGGGCATCTACTGGCTACAGGGGGCATCACTGGCTACAGGGGGGCATCTACTGGCTACAAGGGGGCATCACTGGCTACAAAGGGGGGCATTACTGGCTACAAGGGGCATCATCGGCTACAAGGGGGGCATCACTGGCTACAAGGGGGCATCTACTGGCTACAAGGGGGGCATCTACTGGCTACAAGGGGGGCATCACTGGCTACAAGGGGGCATCACAGGCTACAGGGGGCATCACTGGCTACAAGGGGGGCATCACTGGCTACAAGGGGGCATCACTGGCTACAAGAGGGGCATCTACTGGCTACAAGAGGGGCATCTACTGGCTACAAGGGGGGCATCACTGGCTACAAGGGGGGCATCATTGGCTACAAGGGGGCATCTACTGGCTACAGGGGGCATCATTGGCTACACAGGGGCATCAACTGGCTAAGGGGGGCATCACTGGCTACAGGGGGCATCACTGGCTACAAGGGGGCATCTACTGGCTACAAGGGGGCATCACTGGCTACAAGGGGGGCATCACTGGCTACAGGGGGGCATCACTGGCTACAAGGGGGGCATCACTGGCTACAGGGGGCATCACTGGCTACAAGGGGGCATCACCTGCTACAGGGGGGCATCACTGGCTACAAGGGGGGCATCACTGGTTACAAGGGGGGAATCATTGGCTACAAGGGGGCATCTACTGGCTACAGGGGGCATCATTGGCTACAAGGGGGTCATCTACTGGCTACAAGGGGGCATCACTGGCTACAGGGGGTAATCACTGGCTACAAGGGGGTCATCATTGGCTACAAGGGGGCATCTACTGGCTACAAGGGGGGCATCTACTGGCTACAGGGGGCATCTACTGCTACAGGGGGCATCAACTGGCTACAGGGGGCTACTACCTGGCTATATGGGATTACTACCTGGCTACAGGGGGCTACTATGTGGCTACAGGGGGCATATTACATGGCTACCATATGAAGTGCTATAGATGGGGAGTTTGTATAGAGATAGGAATTGGTACAGAAGTGCTGTTAAAGTGAGGAGTCTTAAGATATTTGTTTTGTAAATTTTACAGTGAAGAAGTCGGGAGTAGTCGTCATGGCGTCTGGGACAGATGGAGAAGAAGAAGAAGAAGAGAAAGAGAATAACTCTTCAGAGATGTCTTCTGTGAGTCTCTAGATATAACTTTACTGTAATCATTTATATGTCTGCAGAGCCTGTGTACAGCTGGTATCCACCACTGTATGGTCGCTGTATGCTGGTAATATTGGTTGTAGTATAATGGTTTATACTCAGTAATGGTCAGTTTGTATTATTCAGTTACTATGTGGTGGTGGTATGTGGTCATGGTGTGGTGGTATTATTCGGTCACTGTGTGTTGGTGATATGTGGTCTTGGGATTTTGGTTTTGTGTAGCGGTGTTATTTGGTAACTGTATGACTTATTTAGTAGTTTTATATGTAGCACATTGTGGTAAAGCTTTTTGTATATTTTGGCTTTGGTTTATGGTGATGCAATGTGTCTCATAGCGGCACAATATGTTATGGTGGGGAGGGGGGGGGGCGCGAAATTTCTTCACCTCGCCCTGAGTGAAATTTAGCCTAGGAACTGCCCTGCTGAAGAAGTAGAACTGCCCACAGCCTGAACAGGAAGTGGAAGCTTGAAGCTGTAGAACCTCCCACAGACTGAACAGGAAGTTGAAGCCTGAAGCTGTAGAACCACCCACAGCCTTAACAGGAATTGGAAGCCTGAAGCTGTAGAACCACCCACAGCCTGAACAGGAAGTGGAAGCCTGAAGCTGTAGAATCACCAACAGCCTGAACAGGAAGTGGAAGCCTGAAGCTGTAGAACCACCCACAGCCTGACTAGCAAGTGGGAACCTGAAGTTATAGAACCACCCACCCCTTTAATGAAAAGTCACAAGGATCAAAGATTTTGCCTAAAAGCAATTAATTTATTTCACATGGTCAAATATATACTTTAACAGATTAGAACATATCATTGAACAGATCGAGCTGTGATTATTTCATCTCCACATAGCAGTCTGCACACAACATTGGCTTTCATCATGTTTTCAGAATTTAGATATTTGTGAATCTGGACGGCAAACTTGTCAGATTTCTCCTATGATAAATCCCTGCAGTAAAATCCTTCCCGAGTCACCGGTTATTTTTACCAAAACACTTTTCATGCCGAGAAGAACAAAGGACGGAGGAAAATACAAAAATATGCATTACCGCTGCCACAGTTCACATTTTACTACATGAGCCTCAGATTCTGACCCAGTTTTTCCGACTCTTTCATATATTTTTTTATCTCGGAGTGTGTTAATGATATTAGATGGGTCTACTTTGTACTTGGAAGAGTTCCCATATATTTGCATATAATTGAAAGCATGACTTCATCCGCTCCGGCTCCGATCGAGACCAGCCTGGAGTCTCTGTGGGAAAGAAAACACAGGCTTGTATTAGAGGTAGGTCATACATTTTACTGTCAGCACAAATAGAAAAATAACCCCCAAAAAATCATTTTGTTCTTAAAACAACCCAAAAATATTAATAACTTTTTTCCTAAAATAACTAAAAAAAAGAACATAAATCTATTTTTTTTCTTACAATAACCAAAAAAAGAAAACCAAATTATTTTCCTCTTAAAATACCGTATATACGTAGCTTCACCCAATTCTTGCAGGATAGGGTAGCAAAGGAAGAACAGAATTTTCTTGGTGACCCTTCTGAGAATTATAGGCACAACTGGGAGGAGGCCCAACAGAACTTGAATGAGCAGTTGATTAAAGTAGCAGAGGATAAAAAGTTTTTTGTTCAGCAATGCTATTTTGATCAAGGGGAAAGCGCAGGACATTTGCTAGATAATATTGTGAAATCCCAGCAAGCATCCAGTCATATTGCAGAACTTAAAATGGACAATGGCTCTGTAGTCAGGGAGAATGCAGATATCCTAAATGTTCTGCTACAGTTTTATAAATCTTTATATACCTCTGGTGGTGGAGGGTCAGTGGGTGACATTGAAGATTACTTGTCTAACATTACCCTTCCATCTCTATCACTGGAAGATAGTAATGCTCTAGAGCAACCAATTACTTGTGAAGAACTAGAGGTTGCTTTATGCCAGGCCCCAAATGAAAAAGCCTCAGCGATGGACGGTCTTCCAGCTGAATTTTTTAAGCTCCACAAGGAAACCTTGTTACCGCGTTTACTAGAGGTCTTCCAGGCGGCAGTCCAGGACGGTCACTTGCCATATTCAATGAGGGAAGCAGTTATTGTACTGATACTTAAGCCAGATAAGGATGCTTCTAGTCCAGGGTCCTATCGCCCCATCTCGCTACTTTCAACTGATGTTAAGCTATTGGCAAAAGTATTAGCTAATAGGTTAAGCAAAGTCATAACAAGTGTGGTTCATGAAGACCAGTCGGGCTTTATGCCCAATAAGTCAACTGCCATTAACATAAGAAGACTGTTTCTCAATTTACAAATGAGTACAGGGCAGATGGGGGGCAGGGCAGTTCTCTCATTGGACGCTGCCAAAGCTTTTGACAGTGTGGAATGGGAGTACTTGTGGGCTGTCATGAGGAAAATGGGATTTGGTCCAACTTTCTTATCGGCAGTTAAACTATTGTATGCAGAACCACGGCTAGAGTACGCGCCAATGGCTTGATGTTAGAGGCATTCTCCTTACACAGAGGGACCAGACAGGGTTGTCCCTTATCTCCCCTTCTGTTTGCCTTGGCCATTGAGCCCCTAGCTTGCGTCATCAGAAATGCAAGGGACATTACAGGGTTCAAACATAGGACTATGGAGGAGAGAATTTCTCTCTATGCGGACGACATGCTTCTTTACGTGGGGAATGTAACTTCTTCTTTGGAACCAATCATGTCCTACATAGCGGAGTTTGGAGTTTGGTCGGGTTTAAGAATTAATTTGGACAAGTCTACATTATTGCCCTTGGATCCTCTCCCTGAAGGAAGTATAGGTCAGGAATCTCAGCTACAGATAGTAACATCATTCAAATACTTAGGAATAATAATCACTTCCCGCCCGCAAGATTATATTGCCCACAATGTGCTCCCCCTACTTAGCAGATTGACCAATAAGATAAATGCATGGTGTAAGATGCCTTTATCAGTTATAGGTAGAGGAAATCTAATTAAAATGATTGCTATGCCACAGATTCTCTACATTTTGCATAACTCCCCAATTTGGGTCCCTTTAAATATCTTTAATAAACTTCACCGACTCTTCAGAGAGTTACTTTGGAAAAAGGGCCATGCCAGGATTGGATTAAATTATTTGCAAAGAGAAAAGGATAGAGGAGGATTTGCTATCCCGAACACTTGGCTCTACTTTATAGCCTCTCAATGGCAGCATTTTGCAGGGTGGGATGCTAGGGAAGGGATGGGTCCAGTAGGCAAGTTGTTAGCAACTAGAAGCTCATGGCCGCATTTGAGTTCTATGCTGGATGCTGACAAAGCGGAACTGAATTCTTCAGATCTTCCTACTCTGAAATTAATGTATAAGGTGCGGGATAGAGGCAAGGATATTTTGGGGTATACCTCATTTACCAAATATACCCCGCTATGGTTCAGTCGCAAGCTTCCAGAAATTTGCAAATTGACTGACTTTAAGAGATGGAATGCAGTTGGTATTGTCTTATTATCCCAAATTTTAGATGGTTCAGAAATGTTGAGTTTTACTCAGCTGCAGGAAAAGTTTGACCTACCGCGCCAAGTCTTTTACCAATATTTGCAGTTGAGGCATGCGGTTCAGAGTCAGCTTCACAAGTGGATCTGTCCATTAAATCTGCTCCCCTAATAAATTTAGCTTGTGGAGCACAGTCCACAAAAGGATTAATTTTGAAAGCATATAGTTACTTGGCGGAGGAGTATATTTATAATCAACAGCTTCCGATTAAAGTGAAAATGGGAGACGGACGTTGGCCCATTAGTACAGAACAATGGGATAGTGTTTTGAGCCTTGCGAGATTGGTGTCATAAAGAGAGGCAAAAAGATATTCACAGTTAATGTTGTTGAACAGAGCTTAAAAAACTCATTTCCAGCTACTCAAATGGGGTATTAGGTCAGACTCCTTTTGCCAACGTTTTGAAATTGAAGAGGCCCTGCTTTTGCACTTGATATGGGAGTGCAGGGAATTTGGGGAACTTCTGGAAAGAGGTTATTCCAGTTAATTAGCAAAGTTCATAAAATTGATATCCCTCTAGACCACTGCACTGTGTACTTGGCTATTTAGAAGATATCGTATTTGATGTGGAACAAAGAATTAGCATTACCCGAATGTTATATATGGCCAGAAAGTTAATTGCCTTTAGATGGATTCAGTCTTCTTCACCAACCATAACCGAATACGTAAACAAATTAAATAATGTCATCAGATTGGAGAGGGGCGTATACTTAAAAAGAAATGCTCTGAGAAAATATGAAGGTATATGGAGCCCTTGGCTCAATTCCCCAGGTTTGCCTTCTCGTTCCTTACTGCTACATAATTCAGGATTGGCGCAAGGAATGGGAGCATTGTCCATTCCTATTACTGTTAGTTGAAGAAAAGGAGTAGACACTCTTGGCAAAGTGACTTCTGTCCTTGATTAAATTTGCTAAAAAAATCATGGGCACTGCTCTTGGTTTGGTGGGTATGGGTGGGATGGTTGGGGTTTGTTTATGGTTGTATGCCAATACTGCTGAAAGCACTTATCAAGATATATGGTACGGACATATTCATATACTCCTAGTGTTTTTTATCTAAAAAGCAAAATGATTGTATATGTATGTATCCTGATGTAAAAAATAATGGTAAGAGACGTTCTATTCTGTATCTGCATTAATTGTTTAATAAAAATTATCTGATTTAAAAAAAAAAAAAATACCGTATATACTCGAGTATAAGCCGAGGGACCTACTTTTGCCACAAAAAACTGGGGAAACTTATTTACTCGAGTATAAGCCTAGGGTGGAAAATACATATCAATAAATAAATGGATGACATTAAAATTACATAGGCAGTTTAATGTCCCCCATAAGCAGGTATATGTCCCCTCATAGGCAGGTATAGGCAATTATAGGCAGGTATAGGCAATTATAGGCAGGTATATGTCTCCTCATAGGCAGGTATAGGCAATTATAGGCAGGTATATGTCCCCTCATAGGCAGGTATAGGCTATTATAGGCAGGTATATGTCTCCTCATAGGCAGGTATAGGCAATTATAGGCAGGTATAGGTCTCCTCATAAGCAGGTATAGGCAATTATAGGCAGGTATATGTCTCCTCATAAGCAGGTATAGACATTTATAGGCAGGTATATGTCTCCTCATAGGCAGGTATAGGCAATTATAGGCAGGTATATGTCTCCTCATAGGCAGGTATAGGCAATTATAGGCAGGTATATGTCTCCTCATAAGCAGGTATAGGCATTTATAGGCAGGTATATGTCTCCTCATAGGCATGTATAGGCAACTATAAGCAGGTATATGTCTCCTCATAGGCATGTATAGGCAATTATAAGCAGGTATATGTCTCCTCATAGGCAGGTATAGGCAATTATAGGCAATTATAGGCAGGTATATGTTCCCCATAGGCAGTTAGACAGGTAGAGGCAGGTATATGTTCCCCATAGTCAGGTATATGTCCCCCATAGTCAGATATAGCCGGGTATATGTCCCCCATAGTCAGGTATAGCCAGGTATATGTCCCCCATAGTCAGGTATAGCCAAGTATATGTCCCCCATAGTCAGGTATAGCCGGGAATATGTCCCCCATAGTCAGGTATATGTACCCAATAGTCAGGTAGAGGCAGGTATATGCCCCCCATAGTCAGGTAGAGGCAGGTATATGTACCCTATAGTCAGGTATAGGCAGGTATATGTACGCCATAGGCAGATCTAGGCAGGCTGAGGCAGGGCTTGTTAAAAAAAAAAAAATACAAGTACTCACCTTTCCTCGCAGCTCCGAAGCTCTCCCAGCACTCAGTCTTTTGGCACAGGCGGTGTGATGTCATCAGGCCACGCAGGCAGCATGATGACATCACGCGCTGTCTGTGCCGGATAACTCTGGGTGGCCGCAAGTCTGCTTATCAGGAGGGATGGAATAGGTCTGTAGCTATAGCAACCAGTGCTGGCAGCCTATCAGGAGCGATCGAACAGATCTGTAGCTATAGTGACCAGCAAGGGCAGCCTATCAGGTGGGATAGAACAGGTCTGTAGCTATGGCAACCAGTGCTGACAGCCTATCAGGAGAGATCGAACAGGTCTGTAGCTATAAAAACCAGCGATGGCAGCCTATCAGTAGGGATCAGGCAGGTCTGTAGCTATAGCGACCTGAGGAGCTGACGCAGCCCATACAAGTGGAGATGTCTAGGAATTGGTAGGACACTGTTAATGGACATATATTGCAAAGTCACTTGTTTTTGCAAGATCTTTAACATAAAAACAGGGGCGTAACTAGAGAAGCCTGGGCCCCATAGAAAACTTTTGGATGCTGAAAATTCAGCATCCAAATCAGCCACGTGAACATACCCTTACTGCTAAACATAAAAGGCCCTGAATGTTTTCATCTACTACCCTGTTTCCCCGAAAATAAGACAGTGTCTTGTATAAATTTTTGCTCCTAAAGACGAGCAAAGACTTATTTTTAGGGGAAGTCTTATTCTTCTATGAACAAGAATTCACATTTATTGCTGCACAAAACATCAACCTGTATTAATATCCTGTAGTGATTTCATCACAAACATCAGCAGAAGCAGCCAAACTCTGAAATTCATAAAAAAAAATGCACTAGGTCTTATTTTCGGGGGAAACAGGGTAGCAGCGAGCAGAGCTCTTCAAAACTGTGAGCAATTGATATAGGAAGCGTCTGGTCGTCAGTCTAGTGCTTCAGATTAGGGGAGCAGGGTACTCCAGCACCCACCAGTTTATGACCAGTGCACTCTAGTAGTGCAGATATCGTACGGCGTCAGCTTGTGCCCACGATAACGGCGGCTCTTATTATAAAACAGTCACTTTCCATTTATGAGCTATTCCTTTCATGTCCGATTGCTGTGCCAGGTACAAGCAGCCTATAAGCAGGGTCCGCCCGAGGTCACAGCTTTCCGGAAATGTACAAAATGTGAAAAGAACATTTAATTACTAGAAAAGAAGAAGCTCCAAATCTCCTGACCTCATGCAACCAGGAGCCGCGGTGGAACAGCTCCTATTTATCAGAAGTGATATCACCATTGGCGGAAGAGCAGCAGAAGAGACCTGCAATACCTGATGCCAGGGGCACAGCGGGCACCAGGACCCCCGGGCGGCATCAAGCAGGTTCCCAATGTGTCATAGTGAAAGTAAACAGGTGAAATTACGTCATTTACACTCAAAGGGTAGAAAAATATTTGTGCACTGAAGCATCAGAAGGACAAGCGGGTGACGGGACGGAGCGGGGAGGCCGTGCCAGGCACCACCTATAGGGAGCTGGGCTGGAATGCATCACGAGGAGGAACACCGTCCTGGAAAATCCAACCCATGAGATTGTGCAACCGGCATCTGGACATTTTCCTTTAATGTGTATAAAAAGCATATGTATACGTATGCCATAAAAATCCTACAGGTGCAGGTCCCATCTCGGAGACTGGGTGGGGAACCTTATCTTCTGAGGCCACCCCGGCCCCCATGACTAAATGAACTTCTGGGCACGGGGCAGAAGAGGTCAGAAGACAAATTTGTTACTGTATTATAAAGGGTTGGGTCAGATTATTATGACCGGCTGCTAATATGCAGAGTACAGGACAAATTTGTTACTATATTATAAAGAGTTGGGTCAGATTATTATGACCGGCTGCTAATATCCAGAGTACAGGACAAATTTGTTACTATATTATAAAGGGTTGGGTCACATTATTATGACCGGCTGCTAATATCCAGAGTACAGGACAAATTTGTTACTATATTATAAAGGGTTGGGTCACATTATTATGACCGGCTGCTAATATCCAGAGTACAGGACAAATTTGTTACTGTATTATAAAGAGTTGGGTCACATTATTATGACCGGCTGTTAATATCCAGAGTACAGGACAAATTTGTTACTATATTATAAAGAGTTGGGTCGCATTATTATGACCGGCTGCTAATATCCAGAGTACAGGACAAATTTGTTACTATATTATAAAGAGTTGGGTCACATTATTATGACCGGCTGCTAATATCCAGAGTACAGGACAAATTTGTTACTATATTATAAAGAGATGGGTCACATTATTATGACCGGCTGCTAATATCCAGAGTACAGGACAAATTTGTTACTATATTAGGAAGAGTTGGGTCGCATTATTATGACCGGCTGCTAATATCCAGAGTACAGGACAAATTTGTTACTATATTATAAAGAGTTGGTTCACATTATTATGACCGGCTGCTAATATCCAGAGTACAGGACAAATTTGTTACTATATTATAAAGAGTTGGGTCACATTATTATGACCGGCTGCTAATATCCAGAGTACTGTACAACTTTTTTTCTTTATTATAATGAGCTGTTTCAAATTATTATGACCGGCTGCTAATATCCAGAGTACAGGACAAATTTGTTACTATATTATAAAGAGTTGGGTCACATTATTATGACCGGCTGCTAATATCCAGAGTACATGACAAATTTGTTACTATATTATAAAGAGTTGGGTCAGATTATTATGACCGGCTGCTAATATCCAGAGTACAGACAAATTTGTTACTATATTATAAGAGTTGGGTCACATTATTATGACCGGCTGCTAATATCCAGAGTACAGGACAAATTTGTTACTATATTATAAAGAGTTGGGTCAGATTATTATGACCGGCTGCTAATATCCAGAGTACAGGACAAATTTGTTACTATATTATAAAGAGTTGGGTCACATTATTATGACCGGCTGCTAATATCCAGAGTACAGTACAAATTTGTTACTATATTATAAAGAGTTGGGTCACATTATTATGACCGGCTGCTAATATCCAGAGTACAGGACAAATTTGTTACTATATTATAAAGAGTTGGGTCACATTATTATGACCGGCTGCTAATATCCAGAGTACAGGACAAATTTGTTACTATATTATAAAGAGTTGGGTCACATTATTATAACCGGCTGCTAATATCCAGAGTAACTATAATGGAGGAAGATAGAGTAAAAAAACAAAAACAAAAAACATTGTCTTGTATCATTACATTACATTAGGGACGATCTAACACTATTGTGCATACCACTATTACAGTTTTATAGTAAAGAGTGGAAAAAGTTACTGAAAACAGGGACAAAAGTACAGAAACTAAATAAACATCTTGAAAAACTAAAGTAGTTGTTGAATAAAAGTTACAAAACAATCAAAAATATATATTCCATACAAGGGTCTCTCAACAGACAATGTGAATTGGTTCCATTCAATTTAGAAAGTAGAAATCTATAAGGCCATGTTCACACGGCTTGTTTTGGGACGTATTTCAGCCCGTAATTTGCGCCGTACTGCGCGAAATACGGGGCGAGATATGTCCCAGTCATTACGGTAATCCACAGTTCTCATAGAGAACTATGGATTACGGCTCCTCTCCCCGCTCGTACAATACGCCGCGGGGGGAGATAAGTGACATGTCAATTATTACAGCGGGATACGCGCCGCTAGTAATGATAGTCTATGGGCCGACAAGGTGCCGGCCCCCCCGTCCCCGTACACACAGCGTAATTACAGGGCGAAATACGTCCCACAGTTATCCGTGTGAACATAGCCTAAAAAACAGGGAATTGGTTCCGAAGCTCCATAATAATGTGAAAAGAAGATGAAGCAGTTGGTAATCCGGATAAAGCGTCTCCCTCCATATAACATCACTGAGAGCTGCTGGAAGCTGGAAATCACTTTCTATGATGAGGACAGGAGCTTCTTTGGGTCATGGACTTTATGTACAATGGATCAGAATAATGTGCACAAAGGAGTCTTTCATCCTGTCACCTGCAAGAAAAGTACAGGACATGTAGTACCGCACTGTACTGTAGAGAGGCGCTATAGACCACCAATCACTGCATGCACCTCACTAATACATGTAAGAGCAGTACAGGACATGTAGTACCGCACTGTACTGTAGAGAGGCGCTATAGACCACCAATCACTGCATGCACCTCACTAATACATGTAAGAGTAGTACAGGACATGTAGTACCGCACTGTACTGTAGAGAGGAGCTATAGACCACCAATCACTGCATGCACCTCACTAATACATGTAAGAGCAGTACAGGACATGTAGTACCGCACTGTACTGTAGAGAGGTGCTATAGACCACCAATCACTGCATGCATCTCACTAATACATGTAAGAGCAGTACAGGACATGTAGTACCGCACTGTACTGTAGAGAGGTGCTATAGACCACCAATCACTGCATGCATCTCACTAATACATGTAAGAGCAGTACAGGACATGTAGTACCGCACTGTACTGTAGAGAGGAGCTATAGACCGCCAATCACTGCATGCACCTCACTAATATATGTAAGAGCAGTACAGGACATGTAGTACCACACTGTACTGTAGAGAAGCGCTATAGACCACCAATCACTGCATGCACCTCACTAATACATGTAAGAGCAGTACAGGACATGTAGTACCGCACTGTATTGTAGAGAGGCGCTACTAGACCACCAATCACTGTATGCACCTCACTAATGGATGTAAGAGCAGTACAGGACATGTAGTACCGCACTGTACTGTAGAGAGGTGCTACTAGACCGCCAATCACTGAAAGCACCTCACTAATCCATTTAAGAGCTGTACAGGACATGTAGTACCGCACTGTACTGTAGAGAGGAGCTATAGACCTCCAATCACTGCATGCACCTCACTAATACATGTAAGAGCAGTACAGGACATGTAGTACCGCACTGTACTGTAGAGAGGCACTATAGACCACCAATCACTGCATGCACCTCACTAATACATGTAAGAGCAGTACAGGACATGTAGTACCACACTGTACTGTAGAGAGGTGCTACTAGACTGCCAATCACTGCATGCACCTCACTAATACATGTAAGAGCAGTACAGGACATGTAGTACCGCACTGTACTGTAGAGAGGCGCTACTAGACCACCAATCACTGCATGCACCTCACTAATACATGTAAGAGCAGTACAGGACATGTAGTACCGCACTGTACTGTAGAGAGGCGCAATAGACCACCAATCACTGCATGCATTTCACTAATACATGTAAGAGCAGTACAGGACATGTAGTACCACACTGTACTGTATAGAGGTGCTACTAGACTGCCAATCACTGCATGCACATCACTAATACATGTAAGAGCTTTACTGGACATGTAGTACCGCACTGTACTGTAGAGAGGCGCAATTGACCACCAATCACTGCATGCATTTCACTAATACATGTAAGAGCAGTACAGGACATGTAGTACCGCACTGTACTGTATAGAGGTGCTACTAGAATGCCAATCACTGCATGCACATCACTAATACATGTAAGAGCAGTACAGGACATGTAGTACCGCACTGTACTGTAGAGAGGAGCTATAGACCGCCAATCACTGCATGCACTGCAAGTAAAATGTCCATGATAATTGGTCGGATCTTCCATCTATCACTTGAGCCGGAGATCAGCAGTTTCTGGGACATTGTATGGAGAATGTGGTGTCCCAGAAAAGACCATTGTATGCTGGAGATACTGTATCCTGGGCCATTGCATCACTGTATCCCTGTAGGATCATGAATAGACACTTCTATCAATATCCACAGTGTCTCAGGTATTGGACTCACCTATAAAACCTGCTGACAAGAACTTCATTGGTGAATCCCATCCCTCCCCAGAACTGGAGGCAGCTGTCGCTCAGCTCTCTGGCCAATCGCCCGGCCTTCAGCTTAGCCATGGAAGCCAATTTGGTGACATCATTCCCATGGATGTATAATCCTGTATGAGAAATACATATTCAGGAAGGTAATTAAAAGAAGCTATCGTCCTTAGTACATACAGAAGAGGTTAGACGCCGGCACTTCCTATGCAATTATTATTGATTGGGGGTCTCCTTACAGAAGACCTGTGACCTCTCCTGACTTGTCTGTTTTAGTAAATCCTTGTGTTCCCTGTGATATAACAATCCTGAACCCTCTTCTCTTATATCTCGGTCTTGTGCTCTTCCTCTGTTATTCCTCCTAGAAATGTATAACTGAATCTGTCAAATGGGCGTTACCATTTCAGTTCTCAGAGGGGTGTGTCCCTATACACTGACTGTCAGCACTGATTGGAAAATATCAGAAACTGCAGGACACCCCCCAACTGGTCACACCCATTTGACAGATTCAGTGATACATTTCTAGGAGGAATAACAGAGGAACGGCACAACACAGAGATATAAGAGAAGAGACCCCAGGATTGTTATATCACAGGGAGCACAAGGATTTACGTAAACAGACCTGTGTGGAGATGTCACGGGTCCAATTTGAATTAAATTCCTCCACCAGTTGCTCCTCCTTATGTGTTCAACCACAGTAGATAAAGGTTGCAGAATATATAGTTGCTTATTCAGTAATACAGATTCGAATATAACATTACCCAGGAGGACTCACCGACCGTTCGATGCAGCAGAGACCTCAGGAGCTCCACCTCGGTGCTCAGCTCAGCCAGCCGGAAATGCACAATCTGGTTATTCAGCACCGGACGGTCAAAAATTTTTCTCTCACTTGTGTATTTGATAGTTTCTTTTAAGATGTTTTCCATAGGAGTCAAAACTGGGATTGGAATAAGAACATGTAAGAAAATTTACTTTACTATGATGGGGCCCCTATGGAGAGGAGAGCCCAGGCTAAGGCAACCTCTGACGCGACAGCATAGAAAATAAAGGCATGCAATTTTGTACAAACCTATGCCCCAGCCATTTACATAGGAGAGCCCCACCCCACAGTACCACCCCACCCTTATCACATCTTACAATGAATGCAGACTTGGACATGACCTACTACATAAATTACAGACCCCAGACCAGATTCCCTAAATTAATACAGACATGAACTACCTAAATAAACAGACACCAGACCTGACGCCTATAGATGCCCTAGACCAGACTCCTTTACAAATACAGACCTCGGCATTTCTGGTGGCTCGCAAAGGATGGCGTATGCAACCCGGTGCCCTAAAATGGGTGGCACCGCCCCGGTTGGAGTGGTCCGGGGGCATTCCTGGGTGGTCCGGCCTCCACATCCTGCAGTGTTGAGCAGGTCTACCCTATACCATATCTGTTATATAATACAGACCCTAGACTAGACGCCCTACAAAAGAAGACCTTTTAGAAACATGCATACCCTAGACAACGTGCGTCAGTCCAGCCCGCCATGTCGTTTTATGTGGCTCACAAAAGCTTGACACAGCGAACAGAGATGTACAAGGCTCGGATGCAGGACGGGCTCTTCTCTCGACAGAAATCCCTCAGCAGAGGCATTGGCACCAGCACAGAGAATGGCACCATCTCAGTTGCCCACCTTCACACTGGTTCAACACCTCACAGGTGGTGGCACAGCTCTGACAGCCATGCCCAGGCGCCCTCGTCACCCCCAACGGCCTTTTGACAGCAAACATAATGATGATGTGGGCCTTGGAGACAATGTGTTTGATACCATACCTCTTATTAAATACAGACCATAGACCAGATCCTCTAAAACATGCTTACCTTAGACCAGACCCCCTAAAACATGCATACAATAGACCAGACCCCCTAAAAACATGCATACACTAGAACAGACCTCCTAAAAATATGCATACACTAGAACAGACCTCCTAAAAATATGAATACCATAGACCAGACCCACTAAAACATGTGTACTCTAGAACAGAAACCTTAAAAATATGCATACCTTACATCAAACCTCTCATGAAATACTGCTCTCCTAAAAACATACATACCATAGACCAGACACCCGAAAAACATACATACTCTAGACCAGACCCCCTAAAAACATGCATATCATAGACTGGACCACCTAAAACATACTTACCTTAGACCAGACCCCCCAAAAAATAAAACATAACCTAGACCAGACCCCCAAAAATCATGCATACCAATGACCAGACACTCTACAAACATGTATACCAAAGACCACACCCCATAAAACATGCATATCATAGACCAGACCACCTAAAACATACATACTCTAGAGCAGACCCCATAAAAATATACATACCTTTCACCAAACCTATTATCAAATACATATCCCCTAAAAACATACATACTCTAGACCAGACACCCTAAACATGCCTACCTTAGACCAGACCCCCTAAGAACCTGCATACCATAGACCAGATCCTTAAAACATGCATACCATAGACCAGATCCTTAAAACATGCATACTCTAGACCAGACCCCTAAAACATTCTTACCTTAAACCAGAACCCATAAGAACATGCATACCATAGAACAGACCCCCTAAAAACATGCATACCTTACACCAAACCTCTTATCAAATACAGACCCCTTAAAAACCTACATACCCTAGACCAGAATCCCTGAAAACATTCTTACCTTAGACCAGGACCCCTAAAACATGCATACCATAGATTGGACCTCTTATTAAATACAGATCCCTTAAAAAACATACATACCTTAGATAAGACTTCTTAACACATGCAGACCCCAGACCAGATCTCCTAATTACGGACTCCATACTAGACCTCCTAAAGTAAAACAGGCCCCAGCCCACTTAAAGGGGTTTTGCCACAAAGTAAAAGTGACGTGTGAAGCTCACAAATTAAATAATAAACATTTTCACCATTTATCTTTATTAAAAATTCTGGACCGTTTTTGTTTTAGCCGCTCCTTTAGTGATCCATTGTTTACAGCTCGTCTCCAGGGGATACGACCAGTGATGGGCGCTCCTCACTCCTGGTCGCACACGCTCAGACAGCCCCTCTCCTCTCAGGCAGCTACTGAGTGTTTTAATCCCAGGTGCTGTCATTCTACTCCCGTCCTCTGTACTCCTTAGTAATTAGTCAAACAGTGCAAATAAATAAAAAAGAAACCTCAATGAGGTCTGTGCACTGACAAAGTGAAAAAAAAAAATCCACAGGTTTGGTTCCTGCAGGGATTTGAACCGAGGACCCTTGTATCTGGAGGTAAAAACTTTACCTCCGAGCTACAATGTAGTTATACACAACTCTATACATAAACAGATCTTTCTTTGACTACATAGAGGAAAGGCCTGGTGATGCCATCCTGCTGGGTCACATGAGAGGCAATTCAAACAAATCACACACGCCCCCTTCTGAGTACACAGAGCTGAAGAGCTGGATGCAGGAGGTATGAAATGAGATCGTGGCAAAACCCCTTTAAATACACAAATCTAAAAGCTGTTACCCTGCTGATACTCACATCATATATCTGCAGATCTTAGATCTGCAGACAATGTCCTGGTGTTGGCGTTGGTGTCAGGACGGTGGTTGCTGTGGAGCCTGTGAGTGAAGTGGACGGCAAGAAAGAAGAAAGGGGCCAAGAAGAGCGGACAGGCTCCTAGAGCGGCCGTATTCCTCCCGGCCCTTGTTCCCATGCATGCTCCTCCATGGGTTATTTGTTTTAGAGAAGCAAATTCAAAAGGTGACAACCAATATGGCCGCAGTTCCTGTAGTCAATAAGTAAGTAAATACAAAACTACCAATATCTCTAAACGTCCCAACCTTGTCACCTGCTTTTAATTCTAATTGAAATTTTTACATTTTAGCATACCTCCCAACTTTTAGAGAGTGCAAAGAGGGACACATCAGGCCACGCCTCTAACCATACCCAAAACATGACATCACACCAAGACACGCCTCTAACCACGCCCCCACACATACATGCCAACTTTTTAGATAGGCAAATAGGGACACATTTTCAGGATTTCTTTTATTCTGATGATAAAATATTAAGCAAGTTGTTATGTTATATACAGCGAGGAAACAACCAGATACTTTTTAAAGCAAGAAAGTCTGATTATTGACGCAAATCTGTTTTCTAAATGAAAAAGAGGGACATTTATAGAGCAAAGAGGGACAGAGGGACAAGGTTCAAAAATAGGGACAGTCCCTCCAAAATAGGGACAGTTGGGAGGTATGTTTTAGGACAAAATCCCTTTTACTGGGCTGCTCCCACCTTGCTCTTTGATGGCATATGGATAGAATATGCCAAAGTTTCTTAGATGCAGGTTCAACAACTGGGACCTGCATCTTCTCGGGAACGGGTCCCTGAAAGTTTAAGCTCATAATGGAGAGCCGGTCACGCCTGCGCGCAACTCTCCATTCTATTCCATAGGAGTTCTGATAACAACTGAACACAGCGCTCCCTTGTACTGGGAACTCCTAGAGAACTGACTTAGATGGCATATCCTATTTATAAGCCATAGAGGTGGGAATCCACTAATTGACCTATTGTTTACCTCATGTTTTTGTGATGAACCCATCTAACTTTGCTCATGTTTTTATGTTAAACTATTTTTTTTAAAGAATTTTTGGTTATATTTTCTTTAAAGGGGTTGTCTCTCTACAAAGAATAGCTTTGAACATGTAGGGAACACTAAATGAAGACGTTTTCCAAATATATTGCTTTGTTCATCTTTTTTTGTTATGGAGCTACAAGTGATTATCACCTTTTGAGGGCTTTCTGGTTTCCCAAGTGACTGACCTGTGTACCCCTTTTCTCCCCTGCTGTTTTTTTTAAATCTGATAGCAGGGAGTGAGGTCATCACACAGGTTGGGCTGCAGTTTTGAGAGCTTGTGTGTTATCTGATCTTCAGACAAAAGACTAATTACTCTACTGTTTACATTAAAGCTCAAAGCTTCTCTGGACCTCAGAGAAGGTAATTTAGCTAATTTAGACTGATAAGCAGAGAAGTCTGAATACATGGAGCTCATATGCTAATTACAGACAGCCTAACCAGGAAGTGACAGAGCAAAGCAGCATTATTTCATTCATGCATCCTATGAAATTTTGAGATGAGACAACCCCTTTAATTTCCCATACCCATATTAAAAGAAAAAAGAATCCTGAAGTCCTGTAGTTCTTACTTTGGCCACTAGGCCTGACACTTCATGTTCCATAGAGAAGACTTTTCAGCAGTCTCCTCATTCTCAGCACAGGCAGGATTACAACGAAAGGTGACACAATGTGTATAGATAACACAGGATCCACCAGTCACCATAGGAGATGTCACAGCTCCCCCTCCCTGCACACTGACTTCTTACCAGGTCACAGAGCCTAGAAAACTCTCCTATAGAAGCCAATGGGACTGATCCTGTTCACAGGCCCCTATGTGCATGAAGCTGCTGTAAAGCATCTCACTAAATGGTGTTAAAAAGCAGCTCAGGCAAGATGGCCGCCCCCATAATCACTCACCGAAAACAGAAATAAAAAATCTACAACAGGAAAATAAAAATGGCTGAGAAAAAGAGACTATGGATCAGTGTCTGGTTTTAATTAGTTGAAATACACAGAAAAATGGGACATTATTTACTCAAAAACACAACAAGGCCATGCTCACAGCTCAATGTCTGGACTAGAGACTGAACCCAGTAGCAGGCAACACTGGCCCCAATGCTACTTGGGGAAGATAAACAGGTGCAGGTAATTTCTGAGCAGTAGCTCACACACCTAACCACTAGGGAAGCAATTAGATGATAAAAAACTGCACACTGAATTGATACCTGTTCACACCAGTATACAGAACAGCCACAGTATAAAACATGGGGAGACTGCACAAATGCAAAAATACCACTCATGCACCTTCTATGTATGAGGGGGGTAGTTGCTGGTATTATAATTGCACATAGATAAGGCGATACAGAGGGGTGCCATTTATGCAGATACGTGTAGTGCACCATGCTGGCTTACAGCCTATGTTGCCTCTACTATTCGATTGGGCGGCTGCCCAGAACTTTTTACGTGTCCAACACAAAAATACAGACACCACCTGCTCCCTAGCACTTTTGGGCAAAAAAAATGACATACTGTAAATTGATACCTGTTCACACCAGTATGCAAAAACGCCACAGCATAATACATGGGGAGATTGCACAAGTGCCAAAATAACAATAAGACAACCACACGCATCTTCTATGTATGAGGGGGGGTGGTTGCTGGCATTAAAATTATACTGTGGCTTTTCTGCATACTGGTGTGAACAGGTAAACAATTCAATGTTCCCTTTTTTTTATCATCTAATTGTCCCCTAGGAGGGGTGTGTGAGCGCTGCTCTGCAATTACCTGCCCGTTTAAACTTTCCCAATAGCACAGGGGCTTTTGTTGCCTCCTACTGGGTTCAGTCTCTAGTCCAGCCTTTGAGCTGTGAGTATGGCCTGTGTTGTAGTTTAATTAGTAGAAAAAACTTATTGGTAATAGATTCCCTTTAAGTCATCCATGAAGCCCTTTAAATACCGAGCCATACTTTTTCTACTTAAAGTATAAGCTGGGGCTCAGTCATCTCACTGTTAGCACAGCTTGTTGTTTTCTAGCACTTGGTGTCAGTCTTTACTGAAGTTTTTGTGTTATATTCATTTACCAGGAAGCATTGTCAGCAGATTTTACAACGTGGGGCACCTACTTTAGCTGCAATCGAAAGTTTTCTTGGCTGACTGAAAAGGGACCGTGCAGCATAATGGAAGCTCAAAGTGATTGATAACTACATTGTGTGCAGATTGTCTTAGAAGATAAGAGCTCCCCGCCTGTCATCACATCACATTAGCTGCCCTGGAAGAGAGAGGCATAAAAAAATCCTGGTGCACAGTATAGATGTTGTCACAATTAGTATTCAGGAAACAGGTTGAGGATTTTTGAGGTCACTGGTAAAATCTCCAGTCACTTAGGGTCTGTTCACACGGAGCTATTCAATTCGAAAAACGGATAGAAAAGCGCCACGTAAAACGTATCCAAAGACGTACCCATAGCGTGCTGCGTGTTTGGCTGCAGCAGGATCGCACCCTATAGTTATAAATAGGGCGTGAAACGGATCAAGAATTTACATGACAATTCTTTGAACGGATCCGAAAGACGCAAGTAAAACACGGATCGTCTGAACACCGATGCTTGTTTTACATTGAAAGCGATGTACTCACACTGCGCATTGTTAGATGCGTGTCTGGGTCAAAAACACGGCACCAAACGCACATCTAAAAAAACGCCGTGTGCATACCTCCCAAGTGTCCCTATTTTGGAGGGACAGTCCCTATTTTTCACCACGTCCCTCTTTTCCATTGGGAAATCAATTTGCATCAATAAACTGATTATCTTGCTTTAAAATGTATCTGATTGCTTCCCTGCTGTATATTACATAACAACTTACTTAGTATTTCATCATTGGATACAATGTGATCTTGAAAATGTCTCCCTTTTTGGTTATCTAAAAAGTTACCATGAATGTTTTGAGGCGTGGTTAGAGGCGTGTCTTGGTGTGATGTCATGTGTTTGGGTATGGTTAGAGCTGTGGCCTGATGTTTCCCTCTTTGCAATCTGTAAAAGTTGGGAGGTATGCGTGTGAACATCGCCTTATATTTTCCTTGCAGTCAGGATGACACATTTAAAATAAATCAGTCACAAAACCCAGAAGATTGCAATAACGATACTCGAGCTATAATTAGCTTGGTGCGACCTCCTCTCTGTCTACTGCAGGGCAGGGGGTCCAGGTTAATGTCTGAGATGGGAAAACCCTATTGAAGACATCGAACACTCATGAGCTCGCTCCTACTAGTGGCTGCAGTCACTTAGAATTTCATCAGTGGTGAAAGATAAAGGGGTTGACTCACTACAGGGATCGCTGCTTTTTATGTTAAAGATCTTGCAAAAACAAGTCCCTTTACCATATGTGTCCATTAACAGTGTCCTACCTATTCCTAGATATCCCCTCTTGTATGGGCTGCATCAGCTCCTCAGGTCGCTATAGCTACAGACCTGTTTGATCTCTTCTGATAGGCTGCCAGCACTGGTTGCTATAGCTACAGACCTGTTCAATCTCTCCTGATAGGCTGCCAGCACTGGTCGCTATAGCTACAGACCTGTTCGATTTCTCATGATAGGCTGCCAGCACAGGTTGTTATAGCTACAGACCTGTTTGATCTCTCCTGATAGGCTGCCAGCGCTGGTCGCTATAGCTACAGACCTGTTCGATTTCTCATGATAGGCTGCCAGCACAGGTTGTTATAGCTACAGACCTGTTTGATCTCTCCTGATAGGCTGCCAGCACTGGTCGCTATAGCCACAGACCTGTTCGATTTCTCATGATAGGCTGCCAGCACTTGTCGCTATAGCTACAGACCTGTTTGGTCTCTCTTCATAGGCTGCCAGCACTATTTACTATAGCTACAGACCTGGCTTTTACTACAGCCTAGTAGAAGCCAGTAAACACGACCCTGAATTCACAATGAAACCAAGAAAACAGGACTGAGGTGAGATGAATCAATGTAGTGAGACAACCCCTTTAATCCACGCATACCGATGGTAAGATGCAAGTAAAGTAGAAAATTTTTTATTTTATTTTGTGTAGAAAAAGAATTGAACAGAAAAATGTAAGCACACGACAAGTGCAGGATTCATAGAAATAGTGGGCCCAGATTACTGCAGCTATAATAAAGCATATGTTTTATTACAAAGGGATCTGGATAAGTTGGAGGCCTGGGCAGAGAAGAGGCAGGTGAGGTATAACACAGATAAATGCAAGGTTATGCACATGGGGAAGAGAAATCCATTACATGATTACTTGTTAAACAGAAAAACGCTGGGAAAAAGTCACATGGAGAAGGACTTGGGAATCCTAATGGACAGTAAACTTAATTGTAGCAGCCAGTGTCAGGCAGCAGCTGCCAAGGCAAATAGGATCATGGGGTGCATTACAAGGGGCATAGATGCACATGATGAGAACATCATTCTCCCATTATACAAGTCACTGGTTAGACCACACATGGAATATTGTGTACAGTTTTGGGCACCAGTGCACAGGAAAGACATTGTAGAGCGTGAACATGTACAAAGGCGGCCACAAAAATAATAAAAGGACTGGGTGGACTAAAATTTACCCCAGAAAGATTAGCAAGGCTAGGGTTATTTAGTTTAGAGAAAAGAAGGCTTCGGGGGTACATAATACATATGTTTAAATATATTAAGGGCCAATATAGAGATCTCGCTAAAGATTTATTTATACCCAGGACTGTATCTAGAAGAAGGGGGCATCCTCTACGTCTTGAGGAAAGAAAGTTTCTACATAAACATAGAAAGGGATTCTTTACTGTAAGAGCAGTGAGACTGTGGAACTCTCTGCCAGAGGAAATTGTCATGGTGAATTCACTAACAGAGTTCAAGAAGGGCTTGGATGCATTTCTGGAGCGTAATAATATAACAAGTTATAGTGACCAGGATTCTGGAGAAGGGTCTGGATACATTTCTAGATGTAATAATATAACAAGTTATAATGACCAGGATTCTGGAGAAGGGTCTGGATACATTTCTAGATGTAATAATATAACAAGTTATAGTGACCGGGATTCTGGAGAAGGGTCTGGATACATTTCTAGATGTAATAATAGAATAAGTTATAGTGTCTGGGATTCTGGAGAAGGGTCTGGATACATTTCTAGATGTAATAATATAACAAGTTATAGTGACCGGGATTCTGGAGAAGGGTCTGGATACATTTCTAGATGTAATAATATAACAAGATATAGTGACCGGGATTCTGGAGAAGGGTCTGGATACATTTCTAGATGTAATAATATAACAAGTTATAGTGACCAGGATTCTGGAGAAGGGTCTGGATACATTTCTAGATGTAATAATATAACAAGTTAAAGTGACCGGGATTCTGGAGATGAGTCTGGATACATTTCTAGATGTAATAATATAACAAGTTATAGTGGCCAGGATTCTGGAGAAGGGTCTGGATACATTTCTAGATGTAATAATAGAACAAGTTATAGTGACTGGGATTCTGGAGAAGGGTCTGGATACATTTCTAGATGTAATAATATAACAAGTTATAGTGACCGGGTTTCTGGAGAAGAGTCTGGATGCATTTCTGGAGAGTAATAATATAACAAGTTATAGTGACCAGGATTCTGGAGAAGGGTCTGGAGACATTTCTAGATGTCATAATAGAACAAGTTATAGTGACCGGGATTCTGGAGAATGGTCTGGATACATTTTCTAGATGTAATAATAGAATAAGTTATAGTGACCAGGATTCTGGAGAAGGGTATGGATCATTTCTGGAGGTAATAATATAAACAAGTTATAGTGACCAGGATTCTGGAGAAGTGTCTGGATACATTTCTGATGTAATAATTTAGAATAAGTTATAGTGACCAGGATTCTGGAGAAGGGTCTGGATATCATTTCTGGATGTAATAATAAACAAGTTATAGTGAACCAGGATTCTGGAGAAGTGTCCTGGATACATTTCTAGATGTAATATATAATAAGTTTATAGTGACCAGGATTCTGTAGAAGGGTCTGGATTAATTTCTAGAGTAATAATTAGAACAAGTTATAGTGACCAGGATTCATGGAAAAGGGTCTGGATATATTTCTAGATGTAATTAATAGAACAAAGTTATAGTGAACGGGGATTCCTGGAGAAGGGTCTGGATACATTTCTAGATGTAATAATATAATAAGTTATAGTGACCGGGATTCTGGAGAAGGGTTTGGATACATTTCTAGATGTAATAATAGAACAAGTTATAGTGACCAGGATTCTGGAGAAGGGTCTGGATACATTTCTAGATGTAATAATAGAACAAGTTATAGTGAACAGGATTCTGGAGAAGGTTCTGGATACATTTCTAGATGTAATAATATAATAAGTTATAGTGACCAGGATTCTGGAGAAGGGTCTGGATACATTTCTAGATGTAATAATAAACAAGTTATAGTGACGGGATTCTGGAGAAGGTCTGGATACATTTCTAGATGTAATAATATAATAAGTTATAGTGACCAGGGATTCTGGGAGAAGGGTCTGGATACATTTCTAGATGTAATAATATAACAAGTTATAGTGAACTGGGATTCTGGAGAAGGGTCTGGATACATTTCTAGATGTAATAATATAAACAAGTTATAGTGACTGCGAGATTCTGGAGAAGGGTCTGGATACATTTTAGATTGTAATAATATAACAAGTTATAGTAACCAGTATTCTGGAGAAGGGTCTGGATACATTTCTAGATGCAAGTTCTAGTGACCGGGATTCTGGAGAAGGGTCTGGATACATTTCTAGATGTAATAATATAACAAGTTATAGTGACCAGTATTCTGGAGAAGGGTCTGGATACATTTCTAGATGTAATAATAGAACAAGTTCTAGTGACCAGGATTTGGAAAAGGGTCTGGATACATTTCTAGATGTAATAAATAAACAAGTTTAGTGACCGGGTATTCTGGAGAAGGGTCTGGATACATTTCTAGATGTAATAATAGAACAAGTTCTAGTGACCAGGATTCTGGAAAAGGGGTCTGGATACATTTCTAGATGTAATAATAGAACAAAGTTATGGGTGACCTAGTATTCTGGAGAAGGGTCTGGATACATTTCTAGATGTAATAATTAACAAGTTCTAGTGACCGGGGATTCTGGAGAAGGTCTGGAACATTTCTAGATGTAATAGAACAAGTTCTAGTGACCAGGATTCTGGAGAAGGGTCTGGATACATTTCTAGATGTAATAATAGAAAACGTTATAGTGACCTGGATTCTGGAGAAGGGTCTGGATACATTTCTAGATGTAATAATAGAACAAGTTCTAGTGACGGGATTCTGGAGAAGGTCTGGATACATTTCTAGATGTAATAATATGAACAAGTTCTAGTGACCAGGATTCTGGAGAAGGGTCTGGATACATTTCTAGATGTAATAATATAACAAGTTCTAGTGACCAGGATTCTGGAGAAGGGTCTGGATACATTTCTAGATGTAAAAATATACATAAGTATAAAGGGTGTCGGTTTCTGGAGCGGGTCTGGTAATTTTAGATGTAATAATAAAAAGATGGCATCCAGGATTCTGGAAAAGGGGGTCGGATACTTTTCTAGATGTAAAAATAGAACAAGCTGGGGGGAAACCGGGATTCGGAGAGGGTCTGGATACATTTCTAGATGTAAAAAATAACACAACCTGTATCTAAAAAAGGTCGTTTTTCTGCTCGTTTTCTGGCGGCGGCGGTTTTAGGAACATGTTGTAAAAAAAACCGATGGCATCCAGCCGCTACATTACTACAGAAGTCTAAGTAAACCACCCGGCGGGCTTTGGGTGTCTTTTGTCATGTTTTTTGCAAAACCGCCCGTGGGGGTTTAAATTGTGCATACATTACTACAAGAACGCTTTGCCAAAAAAGTGACAAAAAACTCAGTTTTATGAACGATTTTAGGATTTGGTTTTCTCAGAGTTTTTTTTTTTGTCCTGTGCTGTGTGGCCTTAGCCTAAGAGCTGGGTGGGATGACTACTCCCATGTATCTAGGACAGGTTTTGCCTGGCCTATATAAGCCAGGAGGCTTAGATGAACTGGGGTGTGTGGTTCTCAATCTGAAGTGTGTCTTACTGTGCGCAAGGTGGATATACCTGTTATAGCAGATAGTCTGCGATTGCCACATACCCCTGATCCTGGTGGGGAAAAAAAAAAGAAAGCATTGGATAAAGTGACCGAGTTATCCAACATGGACGGTGTTAACCTTATATTTACTGGCAGAAGTTAAAGGGGTTGTCTCACTAGAGGGATTGCTGCTTTTTATGTTAAACATCTTGCAAAACACAAGTCACTTTGCATTATATGTCCATTAACCATGTCCTACCTATTCCTAGATATCCCCTCTTGTATGGGCTGCATCAGCTCCTCACGTCGATATAGCTACAGATCTGTTCGATCTCCCCTGATAGGCTGCCAGCACTGGTTGCTATAGCTACAGACCTGTTTGATCTCTCCTGATAGGCTGCCAGCACTGGTTGCTATAGCTACAGACCTGGCTTCTACTGCAGCCTAATAGAAGCCAGTAAACACGCCCCTGAATTCAAAATGAAACCAAGAAAACAGAACTGAGGTAAGATGAATCAATGTAGTGAGACAACCCCTTTAAGCCATGTGTTTTGTTTTGTGGCTAAATAAAAGCCAAAATTGTAAACATAAGCCAAGGACATTGTGTTTTTCAAGCTACCATTGAGCTGAGCCCCACAATATATATATTTGATGCCATGAATGGTTTTGTTTATAGAACTTGTCCCACAAAAATCCTCATATAGTTATTTCAACAGGAACATTAGAAAGTTATGGCTCTTGGAAGGCAGGGATGAAAAAAAAGCAAAAAATCTGAAAATTAGCCGGGTCACGAAGGGGTTAAAATCTTAAACTGCACAAATAGATGAAATCAGGAAAGGAGCAAACACTTATGCTTAGTACATATACATATGTATTTTTTTTGTTAGGTAAAACCAATGAGGTGGGAAAAAAAGCGTGAAATGGCAAAAGCACAAAGGGTTAATATTGACTGTTTTCGGAGCTGTCTGGGTGCGCCCCGCGTTTGCACATCTGTAGTGAAATGTGAACAAGTGACGGATCTGTGTCACCTCCAGTCTCCGCTGGACTTCATGTACCAGATCCAGGCTCTCACAGGGTTGCTCAGCCCTGTCTCGCTGTGACGCGGTGCCCTTTAAGGCGTCTAACTACTTCATATTTTTCCTACTTAATCAGCCAGTTATTCCCTGGTCACTGACAGCTCAGTGCAGCAGCCGCCGTGCACGTCATTACTAGAAACACCAAGCTCCTATTTATAGCCCACCTGGAAAAGGAAACGGATAATTGCCCTTTATGATTGGGAAATGTCTTGTCCCCTTCAACTACTTTATAAGAATATTTCAACGAGTCCTAAATATGGAAAATACTGGATAATAGTCACATAATTTCCTGCTAAGAAATCTGTAAGACAGTGGTCTCCAACCAGTGACTCTCCAGCTGTTGGGAAAACTACAACTCCCAGAGTGGAGGCTACCATCGGCTGGAGACGACTGGTCTTAAAAATGGCCAAGAAGGAACAATTTTGTCACCAAAATATTTCAGTGGGTTCTTCATTTAGAAATATATGGATAATAGTCACATCATTTTCTGCTAAGAAACCTGTTAGACAGTGGTCTCTCTAGATGTTGGGAAACTACAACTCCCAGAGTGAAGACTATCTCTCTCCTATCTATATATCTCATATCTATCTATCTAACTATCTATCTATCTATCTCATCTACCTATCTCATATCTACCTATCTCATATCTACCTATCTATCTCATATCTACCTATCTATCTATCTATCTATCTATCTATCATCTATCTCATATCTTCCTATCTCATATCTATCTATCTCCTATCTATCTCATATCTATCTATCTATCTCATATCTATCTATATCATATCTATCTATCTCATATCTATTTATCTCATATCTATCTATCTATCTATCTATCTATCTATCTATCTCATATCTATCTATCTCATATCTATTTATCTCATATCTATCTATCTATCTATCTCATATCTATCTATCTATCTATCTATTTATCTATCTATCTATTTATCTATCTATCTATCTATCTATCTCATATCTATCTATCTATCTCATATCTATTTATCTATCTATCTATCTCATATCTATCTATCTATCTCATATCTATCTATCTATCTATCTATATCATATCTTGTCACCAAAATATTTCAACGGGTTCTACATAGAGAAAAAACTGGATAACAGTCGCATCATTTCCTGCTAACAAACATATTAGACAGTGGTCTCTAACCACCGGCTC
This sequence comes from Phyllomedusa bahiana, assembly GCA_025379985.1. Lineage (NCBI taxonomy): Eukaryota > Metazoa > Chordata > Amphibia > Anura > Hylidae > Phyllomedusa > Phyllomedusa bahiana. Next base: position 40,499 of record JAODAL010018554.1, read on the forward strand.
TCCAGCTGTTGGGAAACTACAACTCCCAGAGTGAAGACTACCGCCGGCTGGAGTCTGTGGCTGTAAGAAAAGGCTGAGAAGGAACAACTGTGTCCTCGAAAAAATATTTAAACGGGTTTGAAGTATGAAAAAAAAAATGGATAATAGTCACATCATTTCCTGCTAAGAAATCTGTAAGACTGTGGTCTCCAACCAGTGGCTCTCCAGCTTTGCAGAAACTACAACTCCTAAAATGGCTAAGAAAGAACAATTTTGTCACCAAAATATTTCAATGAGTTATTCATATAGAAAAAACTGGATAACAGTCGCATCATTTCCTGTTACGAAACCTGTGAGACAGTGGTCTCTCCAGATGTTGGGAAACTACAACTCCCAGAGTGTAGACTACAACAGTCCAGAGACTACTGTGCTAAGAAAGAACAATTTTGTCACCAAAGTATTTCAACGGGTTCTACATAGAGAAAAAAATGGATAATGGTCTCATCATTTCCTGCTAAGAAACATGTTAGGCAGTGGCTCTCCAGCTGTTGGGAAACTACAACTCCCAGAGTGAAGACTATCTCTCTCCTATCTATCTCTCTATCTACCTATCTATCTATCTCCTATCTATCTATCTATCTATCTATCTATTTATCTATCTATCCCATATCTATCTCATATCTATCTATCTATCTCATATCTATCTATCTCATATCTATCTATCTCATATCTATCTAATATATATCTATCTCATATCTATCTATCTATCTATCTCATATCTTGTCACCAAAATATTTCAACGGGTTCTACATAGAGAAAAAACTGGATAACAGTCGCATCATTTCCTGCTAACAAACATATTAGACAGTGGTCTCCAACCACCAGCTCTCCAGCTGTTGGGAAACTACAACTCCCAGAGTGGAGACTAAAATAGTCCAGAGACTACTGTGCTAAGAAAGAACAATTTTGTCACCAAAGTATTTCAACGGGTTCTACATAGAGAAAAAACTGGATAATGGTCACATCGTTTCCTGCTAAGAAACATGTTAGACAGTGGTCTCCAGTCAGTGGTTCTCTAGCTGTTGAGAAACTACAACTCCCAGAGTGAAGACTACCACCAACTGGAGACTGTGGTTGTAAGAAATGGCTGAGAAGGAACAACTGTGTCCTTGAAATATTTAAACGGGTTAGAACTATGAAAAAAACTGGATAATAGTTGCATCATTTCCAGTTAAAAAAACAGTAACAGTGGTCTTAAGTTGTTCGGAAACTACAACTCCCAGCGTGGAGACTACCAACAGCTGGAGACTACTGGTCTAAAAAATGGCTTAGAAGGAACAATTTTGTCACCAAAATATTTCAGCAGGTTCAACATATAGAAAAAACTGAATAATAGTCACATAATTTCTTGCTAACAAACCTGTTAGACAGTGGTCTCCAGTTAGTGGCTCTCCAGCTGTTGGTAAACTAGAACTCCCAGCGTGGAGACAACCACCAGCTGGAGAATACCGGGCTAAAAAATGGCTGAGAAGGAGCAGTTTTGTCCCCGCATGTTCTTCTCCAGTCTGCGACTGTCAGGGTTTGCTGGGAGTTGTGGCTTCCAGCAGCTGAGGAGCCACAGGATGGAGACAAATGCTGTAAGAGATGACAGAGAAAAAACAATTGGACTTACCATTAGCTACACCCCACATTCTCTCCTCCTGGAACTGCAGCATCTGATAGATGAACCCCATGCCTTCCTCACCTATCAGATATTTACTGGGCACCCGGACGTCCTCGAAAAATATCTGAGCCGTGTCCGACGACTTCATGCCCATTTTGTCAATTTTCTTTGTGACATGGACGCCTAGAAAGAAAAAGATATTACAACATGCGAGCACCTTCTCCATCCATAGTCTTGGCCTCGCTCATAGAATCTTCTGGCTTTCAGCACCACCAGATGTTCGCTGTCTTGGATCCCATAGTGTTTATCCTCCTCCTGCTTTCTACAACTCAACATGGATAAAACGGAGCTCATAATTTTCCCTCCATACCACTATCTATCTATCTATCTATCTATCTATCTCATATCTATCTATCTCATATCTATCTATCTCATATCCATCTCATATCCATCTCATATCTATCTATCTATCTCCTATCTATCTATCTATCTCCTATCTATCTATCTATCTCCTATCTATCTATCTCCTATCTATCTATCTCTCTATCTATATCTATCTCTCATATCCATCTCATATCTATCTATCTCATAGCTATCTATCTATCTCATATCTATCTATCTATCTATCTATCTCATATCCATCTCATATCTATCTATCTATCTATCCATCCATCTCATATCCATTTCATATCTATCTATCTCATATCTATCTATCTCCTATCTATCTATCTCCTATCTATCTATCTCCTATCTATCTATCTCCTATCTATCTATCTCATATCTATCTATCTCATATCTATCTATCTCATATCTATCTATCTCATATCTATCTCATATCTATCTATCTCATATCTATCTATCTATCTATCTATCTATCTATCCATCCATCTCATATCCATCTCATATCTATCTATCTCCTATCTATCTATCTCCTATCTATCTCCTATCTATCTATCTCCTATCTATCTATCTATCTCCTATCTCCTATCTATCTATCTCCTATCTATCTATCTATCTATCTATCTATCTCATATCTATCTCATATCTATCTATCTATCTATCTATCTATCTATCTCATATCCATCTATCTATCTCATATCCATCTCATATCTATCTGTCTATCCATCTCATATCTATCTGTCTATCTATCTCATATCTATCCATCCATCTCATATCCATTTCATATCTATCTGTCTATCTATCTCATATCTATCTATCTCATATCTATCTATCTCATATCTATCTATCTATCTCATATCTATCTATCTCATATCTATCAATCTCATATCCGTCTCTTATCTATCTATCTATCTATCTATCTATCTATCTATCTATCTAACTCATATCTATCTATCTCATATCTATCTATCTATCTATCTATCTAATATCTATCTATCTAATATCTATCTATCTATCTCATATTTAGCTATCATCTATCTAATATCCATCCATCTATGTCAAAGGCTACATCCTTTCCCTAGTCCTGCAAGTCCATTGCCTTGGGATAACCTTTGACTCTGCCATGTCCTTCAAAGTGTACATCGAAATCCTTACCACCTCCTGCTGCTCTCTGCCAAACCACTATTTTCTTCATTTTGATTTTCTTAATTTTTGGTTCTCTCACTACAAAGATTAGACTTCAACATGCAGGGAATGTTAACTTCAGAATTTTTTCAAACACATTCCTCTTTCGATTTTTCCCTGGTCAGGAGAGATTTTATCTGCTCTGAGTGCACACAGGTTTCTCTGGTTGCCATCCTGTTCTCCCCTTCTCTCTCTGCTCTTTGTCTTATTTGAGAGAAGGCGGTGATGTCACCACAGGTTGGCACTAAGTCCATTCATGGGGTGATGTCACTCCCTGCTCTAATCGGATAACCAGGTAACCATAGAAATCTTTGTGCACTCAGATTACATAAAATATACCTTATCTCATGACAAAAGAAAAATCAACAAAGCAATTTATTTAGAAAACGTCTTCAATTACCTGTCCCTTCAGGTTGAAAGCTAAATATAGTAGTGAGAAAACCCCTTTAAAACCCATCTCTTCAGGATAGCCTATAACCTACCATAACTCTGCTGTCGCAACACCACCATGCAGATCTGTTCCTCCCTCACAATCTGTCTCCTTCTCCCTCCCTTGTAAATTGAAAGCCCTTACATGCAGAGTTCTCTCCCCCTCTGTACCAGATTACTGGTCACTTAGTGATGGTTATGGCATACTTGAAAACTTTTGGAAGTGGCCTTCAGGGAGATTTTGAATTGCAGCTTGCCACATTGAGTGGACACCCCCCCTATTTTACATGACACGCCCTATTTTGCACAAAGCCACACACCCTTTTCCATCTGTGTAACAGCTTTGGAGGAAAGTTGATAAGGGATGTGATATCCTTCTGCTTTACTGGACATTGGATCTCCTCACCAGCATCCAAGCTGGGTAACAGCACATCAATCAGCTTTCCTTCAGAGCCCAGCTACAATGTGGTCCCTCTGCACCAAGTGATGTCAGGGCAGCGTCTCATGATGCTTTACCCTGGCACCACCACTATATACAGAGCAACCCACAGCCAGTAAGAAAGTCCTCAGATGTATAAAGTGGTTTAGCTGCCATATAGGCTTAGGCTGAAAGCGACCAAACATTGTCAACTTGTGACTGTTTGACCCCTTCTCAGCCATATTTGCTGCACTAGTGTATATAGTGTGCGGCGCGTTTTGGAGTATTTTTTCGGCGCGGTTTTTGCTTTGGCTATTAATTTGTATGGGTGGAAACCTCGTCCAAAACCTCTTCTGAAGAAGCACGTTTCAGGCGAGGCTTTGATGCTGAAAAATCAGCGTCCAAACAGCGTCCAAATAAGCCTTGTGAACATCCCCTAATAGGCTGCCCTAGAGTGTATTCTAAAACTTATCAGTGCTTGCTATGGAGGGTACAAATAAAATACCAGCACTGGCCCCCGGCAGTAAAACCGTCCCTGCTGGTGGTTTACCAGATTGGTGGACAACCTACCACAGCAGGAGATTTACCAACGCTTCAGGGAGACAAGGAGGACTCCCCCTTTTCAGAGAGTCTCCCTGACAATCAGGGAATGTTGGTAAGTATGGGTTATGGTCCTCGTTTTTGTATCAGGTCATGTACTGTATTTAAGCCCCTTTTCGGCTAATAGTCTCCAAAAAAAAATGGGAATCTCGCAAGACCTCTAACCCCTGATGAAGCCAGGTTAGCTGGTGAAACATGTTGGGGAGGTCAGGCATGACGTTTTAAATTGTGATTTCTCACCTCTGTCTACAAGTGTCACCCCTGCAGGGGTTCACAAGGGGGCCTTTTTTTGTTCTGTGCCAAAAGATTGGGATGACTGCCCAAGTAGGAGCTTGGGATCCCTTACTGGAGCTAGAAAATTTGCTTAGATATAAGGCTTTCCTGTTAATGGGTGGTGCTCCCCCAGACTTTGATAATAGAAAAGGAGCTATTCCTTCCAACAGAAGTAGAAAGGGTTTAAATGGTAGGTTAGAAATCGGTTTTTAAATAGCGTGTATAGAGGTTAAGAGTTATACATAATAAAAGTTACGTTTTAGTGTTTTATAGATAGAGAACTGATAGAGTTTAAGTTTGCCTATGGCAAAACTCAGCTATGTCACAACTCAGAATGAACGACACTTTTTATATGGCACCAACATATATGGCAGGGCTGGAAACAGACTGGTCATATGGATCCCTAATCCGCAACACAGGTATGGGTTATGTTAGCATACTATAAAGGTCTGACCTATATGCTATAAGTTGATGTATTACATGTCTGGGCAATGTGTCATCAAAGAATAGGTTGGCAGAATACCAAGGGGATATGGGAACCTAGAAGTCAGCAGATAAGTCATATTCTGGGAAACCATAGGCAGGAGGAATGTGGCCTCCAGCATCGTGGCTCGATCAATAACCCGTATTATACGTCACCATTACTCAGGTCCTAGGTGCTGGTGAGCGGCAGGTGAGACGGGTGAATACAGTGTGGCACAGAGAACAAGTCTCTTCTGTTGCCTGCAGTTAATAAGCAGATTTTCACAGACACTGCTCCAGCAAGAGGGATTAACATGTCACTCATTAGACACGTTCTGCTCCAACAGAAAAGGTAGCCGAACGACGAAGCTCTGTTTTACAATATAGTCTTGCACTAGGAAATTACAGAAAATATAGGAAAGTGCTAAACCAGCAACTCCCCAATATAATGTATGATACTGCCGCACTATGAGTAACCATCAGCCGTATCCTGGCAGAGGCCTGCGGATTGAGGTTCACCACACGAACTACAGGATCTCCCATGGCTCATGGAGGTGAGTATATATGTACTCAGACAGTCCAAGACATACAAAGTCCAGCTCACCTGAATGAATGAATGATTGTGGACAGCCAGCAGGTGCACGGATCTGGCTGGGAGGCACCAGCCTGTGAACTAAAGACAAAAAGTCCGCATGGGTGGCGGAAAAGATCCAGCACCGTTAGATGAATAAAATAATCTTCTTTATTGTATTAAACCATTATAATGCAGATACGACAGAGTCAACACATTTCGGGTAAACACCCTTAATTATGATTAAGGGTGTTTTACCCAAACGCGTTGCCCTCTTCTGTCGTGCCCTGTATTTTAATGGTTTAATACAATAAAGAAGATTATTTTATTCATCTATTGGTGCTGGATCTTTTTCGCCACCCATGCGGACTTTTTGTCTTATATAAGTACTCAGACCTGTCACTGAAATTAATGCAGAGAGCCGGACCACTGCAGCCACTTCTGCGCTCAACGGGGAGAGGATTGGGGGCCCGTTCTCAAGCTGCAACACACTCGGGTCTTATCAGGAGCGAAAATGGCACATAATTTAACATCTTACATTTTCTTGAAGGATGAACGTACCAGGTGACTTCATCGGGAGACATATGAGAGACTTGTTTTTGTGGGGGGGTCCGGTGCTCGTGTTTGTAAGGAGACACATCCAGTCGGCCTGGCAGCCATTAGTGATCCACATCTTGCTTCCATTGATGACATAATCGTCCCCCTTTCTCACAGCCTTGGTCTTAATACCTTTTAAAGAAAATGTTAATTAGGAGCCGAACATTTACTCATGGACATAATGTATTAAATTTGGTAATCCAGGGGCTCACAGACATTTTAAACTATGTTGTTTCCTAAAAGCAACCTTGCTTTACAAATTTATCAGTCTAGACAAGGTCTGTGTTTTTACATAGCAGCAAATGAAAAAATCATCCTTTGGAGAGGTTTTTTTATATTATGTATCAGTCTGGAGTCCAGGTGGTTTAGCTCACAGAGCATTGTCTACACTAGATAGAATTGTAACCGCTTCTCAGCTGAGAGTAGGACTGGCTATGTACAATGTATCAGTCTGAAGTACTGGTGGTTTAGCTCACAGAGCATTGTCTAAACTGGATAAAACTGTATTCACTTCTCAGCTGAGAGCAGGACTAGCTATGTACAATGTATCAGTCTAGAGTCCAGGCCGTTTAGCTCACAGAGCATTGTCTACACTGTATAGGATTGTATCCACTTCTCAGCTGAGAGCAGGACTAACTATGTACAATTTATCAGTCTAGAGTCCAGGCTGTTTAGCTCACAGAGCATTGTCAAGACTCAATGCTATTGTATCCACTTCAGAGCTGAGAGCAGGACTAGATGTGCACAGATTAGCAACCTCTTATTGCAGATTAGGGTGTTCTTATTGTTGCACTTTCACTTGGGGTCAGTGTTAAATTTGACATTGACCCCAATCGAATTCATTTGATTAGGCCCCAAATCAAATTCCATCAAACTACCCACAGGGCATAGCCGGGTTGCTAGGGAAGCCATCGGTAGCCGTGATTACATCACAGCAGTGCCGATAGGGACAGAGGGAGCCCCCTCCTTCTGTCTGTCCCTTAGCTGATGCAACTGAGATTGATCACGGCAGCTAAGGGGTTAATCGCCCATGGCTGAAGTTGGCTCTGGTCGTGGCGACACAGCATGGGGCCGGCTGAAATATATATATTGCGGGTCCCACTTATGAGCCCGCATGATGTCGAGGTCAACCCATACATCCACTTGCAGGGAATGATTTCCACTAGGACATATGGGTACGTCTAATGTTGGGAAGGGGTTTAGCCTTTAAAACCCCTTATACAACCCTAACCCTACTTTAGAGCCAGACTTACGTTTATGGAAAAAATTGGGGTTCAGGATGTCCTGACAGGACTGCCATTAGTAATTTCACGGTACCATATAGCTGAATCCTCTAGGCCCATTGCCCATTACCAGTTGATATCTTATACAAATCAGTGGGACCCTTTTTAAAAAAATGACTCTGGACCCTGGACAGGAGTACTTCCAATACTGCTGCAATGGTGCCCTTGTGTCCCGAACCCAATTTTTTTTTACAAGTTTGGTCGCACCGTTGTCGATCTGAACAGGGCCCCATTCAAGCAACCAAACCACCTTGCAATTGTTTCTCACTTCCAGTAAAGAGTTGCACAGGATACAACTACTCCTATTATCCTCCTAATGTTGCATTTTCAATTCGACCCAGTGACCGGAGTGATTTAGTTCGAGCTATCCTGAATCCGTTGTCTGTAAAATTGGGCAAAAACTTTTTTTTTTTTAAAATATCAACTGTAACCCTAAATTATGGTTTGCATTACTTAAGGAGCTATAGGGGTTAAAACTTCAAACCATTTCAAGGACTTATTTCGACCTTTTGTGGTCTAACTCCCCATAATCTAGTTTCTGATATCCCTCTTTAAAAATCCCTTCCTTTAACATAAATAGGCGAAAAAGTTATGGGGAAAGGCGAAATAACACCAGAGATGGGTTAATCAACATTCAACTTCCTTTTTATAACTTTAGGCCCCCCAAATTCTGCTAACAGGCGAAAGTTTGGAAAAAGGAAACGAACAAATGAGTCCCATTTCCGCCAAACTTAGGGCTTTGGGGGGGAAATAAAAACATATTTTCGAGAAAAGTAGTAATTTAAAGGGTTTGTATCATTTTATTAAATGGCCTTCAGGATAAGGGAACAGTGAAAACAAGTAACTTTGCAATTGGATGTCATTAGCAAAGCTGTCTTGTTATCACAGGATCACTTATCTTCTGTTTCTGTTTACACTGATCTCCAGTGCCGGTCGGATCCCTTCTCCTTGTATTTCACTAGCTGAGAGCTCATTTACACTCTGTTCTGCCCCTGGTCGGCCATATTCATGAAGCTCGAATTCCTGCCTTTCACTCAAAGCAAGGGACCGGCACATTTTCACTCTGCACAGCCAGAAGAAACAGAATAACAGTGCAGGGCTTCTATAATCAGAAAATAGCACAATTGTGTGTCGATCCCTGCCTCTCCTGCATAGAAGGGAGATCTGTGCCGTCCATAGAAAGCTGGATTGAACTGTAACAAATCTCCAGCTGTGAGAGGAGAAGAGATCAGTGCTCAGTCTAGATTGAATGCAGCCTGTGGTATGTATACAGCTCTTACAAAATAAGACTGATAGGGAGAGACACAGTAACATGTGGACTCAGAGAGGGAGGGGGGGGGGGGAGTCTCGGGAGCCAGCATGAACAGTGAAGAGGGGATGATGTCACCCAGCTGCAGTTCTAGAGTTGAGAAGCTGAGAGCAGTATGAATCAGCCGAACTAAAGAAGCGATACATCCCCTTTAATGCTGAAATGAAATTACATTAAACAGTAAAGCTTGGAGGCACCTCAGGTCTCTTCATTGGGATATTAGGACTGATGAAGAGACTTAAGGGGTCTTGTAGAGCTTTGCTGTGTCAATCAATACCCTTTCCTCCCATGCTGTTTCCTCATAGACCACAGGCAGCTAGACTCACACTTCAGGCCAGGTTGTAGGTGGTTCTATCTCAGAGATTCACCACATTAGTCCTCTAAGTCTAGAACTAGAGCTGAACCTTCTATAACTAGCAGAGGATATATGAAGGTTCATGACATGAGGGATTGTTTTGTATAACTAAGCTACAGAGTCTCCAATGTAGAACAACAAAGGCAGTTACTATACTCAATGTAAACAATGTAATCTTGTTAGAGATGTCACTCCCTGCTCTCTATTTAATCAGGAAGGGATATATGAATGGTAACCTAGAGACACATGCACTAAGAGCACATAAAATCTCTCTTCTCTCCTGACCAAGGCAATCAAAAGAGCAATGTATTTAGAAAAAGTCATCATTTACCTTTCCCTAAATGTTGAAAGCTAAATCATTGTTGTGAGAATACCCCTTTAACCTCTTTCCAACACATGACATATGAGTACGTCATGGTGCCATTAAGGTCCCAAGTAATGGGATTGCTACACAATCCCGCTACATAGAGGGCTGATGTAAGCTGCTAACTGCAGCTGACACTCGCTGGTAATAGCAGAGAATGGAGGCGGCTCTGTTCCCTGCTGTGTAACTGGCTAGATGCCGCAGGGTCTAAATGAATGAGAGACGGTATTACGCAACGTTTCTCACTTCGATCGGCATCCCCGTGGCAAGATTGCAGGGTGCCGATCGGCTAACATAGTGGCTGGAAGCCTTGTGAAGATTCCCATTGCCGCCATGCGTCCTCTATTGGTCAAGTATCCTAGGGGCATTCAATGTACAAGTAAAAAATAAAAAAAAGTAAAAAAATATATAAAAAAAAATAAAAATCACCCCCCTTTTGCAATTTATATATATATATAAAAAAAAGAAAAGTTAAACATAATTTGTATCGCTGCCAGGGCCGTTCCTGCAGGTGGGCAAAGCGGGCTATCGCCAGGGGTGCCGTAGTGCCACTCTCTGGGGGGGGCCGAGGCGATGGTCCCCAGTGGGAGCACCGCCCTCCTGGCCCACCCGGTGATTACCACTGTGATGTGCACATACACATCAGTGTCGCAGGGGAGTGACTTTCATCATATCCCCTGCAATGCGGGGTCTCCCAGGCCGCAAGCCTCGGCTTCTGGCCCAGGAGATCCCTGAAGCAGTGTGTCAGCGTAAGTGGCAGCGTGAAGAGGTCACGTGCAGAGGTCACGCTGCTTACGCTGTACACCTGCTCCCAGAGCTATCGGTGCGGCAGGGGAACATGGAAAGGCAAGTACCTTTTTACACTTTCCTACAGGGGCCAGATTTTTACCTACAGGGGCCATGTGCCCACCTACAGTGGCTATATACCTACCTACAGGGCCATATTTCTACCTGGAGAGGCTATATATCCACCTACTGGGGGCATATTCCCACCTACAGGGGCCATATAACCACCTACAGGAACCATATACCTACCTACTGGATGCATATTACCCACCCCCAGGGGCATATCCCCATGGGGGGCCACCGTTGGGGGTGGGTTCTTGGGGCCCAAAATGGTGTTATTCTTGGGGGCCCCCCATGGAGTTTTTACTTGGGTTTTCCCCATGGAGAGATCTTGGGGTTCCACCAGTGGAAGATGATTCTTGGGGCTCCACCAGTGGAGTGATTCTTGGGGTCCACCAGTGGAGATGATTCTTGGGGCTCCACCAGTGGAGTGGATTCTTGGCGCCCACCAGTGGAGTTGATACTTGGGGTCCACCAGTGGAGATGATTCTTGGGGCCCACCAGTGGAGTTGATACTTGGGTTCCACCAGTGGAGATGATTCTTGGGGACCACCAGTGGAGATGATTCTTGGGGCACAACCAGTGGAGTGGATTCTTGGGGTCCACCAGGGAGATGATTCTGGGGGCTCCCCAGTGGAGTGGATTCTTGGCGTCCACCAGTGGAGATGATTCTTGGGGTCCACCAGTGGATTTGATTCGTGGGGCCCAACAGTGGAGTTTTTTCTTGGGTCCACCAGTGGAGTTTTTTCTTGGGGCCCAACAGTGGAGCTGATTCTTGGGGTCCACCAATGGAGCTGATTCCTGGGGCCCACCAGTGGAGCGGATTCTTGGGGCCCACAGGATAAAATGTACTTTCTAAAGGTGTCATTCACCATACCATAGAATATACTGGGAAACCGTAAAACAATTGTAAGTGAGGCAAAATGTGAAAAAACATACTTGTGCCATGTTTGCAGGGGTTTTGTTTTTACAGTGTTCATTCTTTAATATAAGTAATGTGTTCTGTGTATTCTGCAGGTGGATACAATTCCAGCAATACCAAATATGTAGGGTTTTCGTTACATTTTAGTACTATAAAAAAATCCAACCAAGCCCTCATATGTCTATGTAGATGGAAAAAAAAAAAAGTTATGGCTCTTGAAAGGCAGGGAGGGAAACAAACCAAGAGCCATATTATTATGAATGGGAAGGGGTTAAAGTAATGGATAGCATAAAGAGAAAAAATTTACACTCAGGATGTCCCAACATGGCTGCCGCGAGTCATTAAAAGGCCACTTCTAATCCTCTAGCTCCACTGCCCATTACCAGTTCATATCTTGCACCATCAGTGGGCCCCTTTTATATAATATTTAATCAGGGCGCAGGTAGGAGTACTGCCAACACTGCCCCAATGGCACCTCTGCTTCCTAACCCAACTTTTTTCACAAGTCGGTTGAACCTATGTGGAACCGAACAGGACCCAAATTTAAAGGGGATTTATCGCTTCATCAGTTCGTGTGTTTCATTGTACTTTCAGTTTCTCACCACCTCAAATCCCGGGGCGTTACTCCCGCACTCAGCTGGGTCTTTCTTAACTGATGGGGAATGACATCACCCCCCCCCCCCTTCACTGTTCGTGCTCGCTCCCGAGTCAGGGTGTTTGAGATCAGTGGGAGGGGATAGCACATCACTGTTCCCACCTCTATGTCTGAGTCCACATGTCACTGGGTTGTTCCTCCCCCTATGCAGTCTTATTTTGTAAGAGCTGTTTGCCTACATACCACAGGCCTGCATTCAGTCTAGACAGTCTTCTATGAACTCAGAGCACTGATCTCTTCTCCTCTCACAGCTGGAGGTTTGTTTCAGTCGAATCCAGTCTTCTATGAACTCATCCAGAGCAGCACTGTCTCTTTTCTATGTTTACACGCAGCAGCATTAGGCACCGAGCACAATTCTGTTGTTTTCTGATTGTAGAAGCAGCTGCAGTGTCACTGTCCAGCTGCTGGCTGTACAGAGTGAATTGTTGCCGGCCCCTTATTCTGAGTGAGAGAGGCAGGAATGCGCGCTCCCGTGAATAAGACCGGGGGCCAGATAGAATGTAAATTAGTAGAGCCGGCAGCCAATGAAATGAAAGGAGGAGGAATCCGACCGGCACTGGGGAACAGTGTTTACAGAAAACAAAGATAAGGGAAACTGTGAAAACAACACAGCTTTGCAAATCACATCCAAGTGCAAAGTTACTTGTTTTCACTGTCCCCTTATTCTGAAGACCATTTAATGTAATGATAAAACCCCTTTAAGCAACCTGACCACTTTACAATTTTCTGGAATTTCCAGTAGGTTGCAGAATGTTTGCCAATGCAGAGAGTCCGGCGCAGGCTTCTCTTTAGGGATACAACCCATGTGCTGGCACCCACTGAAGTTTGCACTGGATTAGTTTGCTTGTCACTAGTAAGTCTGAGTTACTGACCCAAATACTTAAACCATAAAAAATGAATGTTTAGCTTTCATCTGAGCGTGGAGACGTAAAATACAAAACCTTCGTCTGCAGCGTGTTGTAAAATCAATGGTAATTACAATCTCTCTACAACACAACAAAGATTCCCCACTTTTCACTCAGTTCCCTGATCAATTTTCACACAAACAACCATTAACCAGCGAGGGCAGGCGATCCATAGCACAGGACTTAATTATAGTGAGATCTGTCTCTATTCTAGGAAGCCCACACCTCACAGACACCAACTGCGACACTCGCAAATAAAATTGCAATTAACTTCTAGAACTCCTTCTCAAGGCGATTTACAGATGGTAATGCTGTGTAAGCCACTATCAGTCTGCTAGAGCTAAAATGCCTGAACTTCTGACTGATACATTGTGCATAGCTAGTCCTGCTCTCAGCTGAAAAGAAGATAGTTATCTCCAGCCTAGACAATGCTCTGTGAGCTAAGCAGCATAGACTCCAGACTGATACATTGTACAAAGCTAGTCCTAATCCCAGTTGAGAAAAAGATACAATTAAACCTAGTCTAGGCAATGCTCTGTGAGCTAAACTGCCTGAACTGCTGAATGGTACATTGTGCATAGCCAGTCCTGCTCTCAGCTGAAAAGAAGATACGGTTACATGCAGCCTAGAGAATGCTCTGTGAGCTAAGCAGCATGGACTCCAGACTGATCCCATTGTACAAAAAAAAGCTAGTCCTATTTCCCAGTTGAGAAATAGATACAATTAAACCTAGTCTAGGCAATGCTCTGTGAGCTAAACAGCCTGTACTGCTGAATGGTACATTGTGCATAGCCAGTCCTGCTCTCAGCTGAAAAGAAGATACGGTTACATCCAGCCTAGACAATGCTCTGTGAGCTAAGCAGCATGGACTCCAGACTGATACATTGTGCAAATCTAGTCCTATTCCCAGTTGAGAAATATATACAATTAAACCTAGTCTAGGCAATGCTCTGTGAGCTATACAGACTGCTGACTGATTCATTGTACATGGTTAGCCCTGCTTTCAGCTGAAAAGATACAGTTATATCGAGCCTAGACAATGCTCTGTGAGCTAAACAGCATGGACTCCAGACTGATACATTGTACAAAGCTAGTCCTACTCCCAGTTGAGAAATAGATACAATTAAACCTAGTCTAGGCAATGCTCTGTGAGCCAAAACGCCTAGACTGTTAACTTATACATTGTACATAGCCAGTCCTGCTCTCAGCTGAAAAGAAGATACGGTTACATGCAGCCTAGACAATGCTCTGTGAGCTAAGCAGCATGGACTCCAGACTGATACATTGTAAAAAGCTAGTCCTACTCCCAATTGTAAATAGATACAAATAAACCTAGTCTAGGCAATGCTCTGCGATCTAAACAGCCTAGACTGTTAACTTATACATTGTACATGGTTAGCCTTGCTTTCAGCTGAAAAGAAGATACGGTTATATCCAGCCTACATAATGCTCTGTGAGCTAAGCAGCCTGGACTCCAGACTGATACATTGTACATAGTTAGTCCTGCTCTCAGATGAAAAGTGGATGCAATTGTATCCAGTCTAGATCATTTTAGACCTTGTAAGCTAAACAGCCTGGAGTAGAAACTGCTACATTTGTACATATGTACCAAATAATGGACAAAAAATAAAAAAAAGATAGGATGGCTCAACCGCATAGAATCTGTAAATAGCAGATGTCCAGAAGTCCATATAAAGCTGTTGGCCGGCGGTACTTGTCTCTTCATGTAAATATCAGGAAAATCCAGCATGTATAAAAAATGTACAAGAGCTATAAAGGTTTGAAATGCGTGAGCATGACATTGGCAGTCCATTTTTATCTACGTTGGATTTTTCTGATATTTACATGAAGAGACATTTGTACATAGCTCATCCTGCTCTCAGCTGAGAAGAGGCTACCATAGTATGTAGTTTAGGCAAGGGTCTGTGAGCTACACAGTCTAGACTTCAGACAGATACATAATATATAGCTAGTCCTGCTCTCATCTGAGAAGTGGATGCAATTGTATCCAGTCTAGACAATGCTCTGTGAGCTAAACAGCCTGTATTCTGGAATAATATACTGCACAAAGCTAGTCCTGCTCTATTTGGGAGAAATGGATACAATGGGTTATTATTAGGAAATTGCTGGGTGGGAAAATTTAGCCTGCACGCCAAACTGATGCATTTTACATAGCTAGTCCTGCTCTTAGCTGAGAAACTGATACAGTTGTATTCTGGCTAGACAATGCTCTGTGAGCTAAATAGCCTGCACGCCAAACTGATCCATTTACTAGTCCAGCTCTCAGCTGAAACATGGATACAATTGTATCCAGTCTAGACAACGCTCTGTGAGCTAAACAGCCTTAAAGAGGTTTTCTCATCATGCAGTTTCTCAGTCACAGACAGCATTTCTTGCACTCTGTCTCAGCAGGCTGCAGTTGTTTCTTTAGCGGTGATTAGCATATTTAGCTCCTCTGTAACTCACTGAGCCATTACAAAGAACAGTGCAGGAGAGCTAATCTTCAGTAAACAAAGCTACAAGTGCTAGGAGGAGTGAAAACAATAGCTTATCTGTAAACAAAAGCTAATCTTATTAGAGATAATTTGTCTACTTAGTGCTTCCTTCCTGGTGACATCACTTCCTGCTCTATTCAGATAGCAGAGTTATGGACAGGTAACCATAGAATCCTGTGTGCAATGTATTTAGAAAAAGTCTTCAATTACCTGTCCCTTCATGATGAAAGATAATCTTTGTAGTGAGGAAACTCTTTTAACTCTAGTCTTGCTCTTAGCCTAAACGTGTATTGAACTGAAGACAATACTCTGTGAGCTAAACACACTGTCAGCAGCAGCACAAATCGCGGTGGCAGCTTGCTACGTTGTATAATTGGTTCTTTGGCTCACAGAGCATTGCCAGACTGGATAAAAATGTAGCAAACGGAAAACTGACATTTAAGCCATCATGATAACTCAAATACAATGCAATTATACAATGTATACACCTGCACACAAGTTGTCTTAAAGGGGTTTTGCCACAATGTAATGTTGACGTGGGATCCTCCAAAATAGGTATTTAATCACTTTTCTAAATATATGTGATTACAAAAAGTGAAGCCCCTTAGTTACCTGAAAGCTTCCACTAGACACGACCAGAGGAGCTGACAGGCCGCGCTTGCGTGAAACACTTCTTATCTGATGACAGGGAAAATGAATGAGCTTTTAAGGGGACCGGGTAGAAAGTTCAGTCTATGAGGCTGTGTCTTGCTGAATTGAGAATCCACTGTTGTACTGTTATTATTTCACTTTAGTTTTGAGACGCTCCCTGATTCCTCACTCCATGCTCATCCCCTCCCTCTCTCCCCCGCAGCCTTTATGACTCAGCATGATTTGTTTTATATTCTACTCCCGTGCTGATAAGAGGTAAGTAACTGGCGTCCTGGCAAATCCCCTTTAACAATTATACATAAATCTTTATTCACAAAATCATTCTCGTATCCAAAATTGTCATGTGTAATGGCGACCAACTCGTTCCATAAACGTTTTCGGTTCCAAAAGGACCTTCATCAGACAAGTATCAGGGCGCAAGTAGTTTTCATGAAGTATTCTAATCGCTCATGGCGCCATTCCTTGCTATCACCTAAAGCCATGAGCGATTAGAATACTTCATGAAAACTACTTGCGCCCTGATACTTGTCTGATGAAGGTCCTTTTGGAACCGAAAACGTTTATGGAACGAGTTGGTCGCCATTACACATGACAATTTTGGATACGAGAATGATTTTGTGAATAAAGATTTATGTATAATTGTTAAAGGGGATTTGCCAGGACGCCAGTTACTTACCTCTTATCAGCATGGGAGTAGAATATAAACAAATCATGCTGAGTCATGAAGGCTGCAGGGGAGAGAGGGAGGGGATGAGCAAGGAGTGAGGAATAAGGGAGCGTCTCAAAACTTAACTGAAATAATAACAGTACAACAGTGGATTCTCAATACAGCAAGAACACAGCCTCAGACTACACTTTCTTCCCTGTCCCTTAAAAGCTCATTCATTTTCCCTGTCATCAGATAAGAAGTGTTTCACGCAAGTGCGGCCTGTCAGCTCCTCTGGTCCCTCTGGTCGTGTCTAGTGGAAGCTTTCAGGTAACTAAGGGGGGATTGAGAAATGCTGTAGCTCTCAGAGGCTTCACTTTTTGTAATTACATATATTTAGAAAAGTGATAAAATACCCATTTTGGAGGATCCCACGTCAACATTACATCGTGGCAAAACCCCTTTAAGACAACTTGTGTGCAGGTGTATACATTGTATAATTGTGAGGTTGATTATACCTAGCACCAATTAAGCAAACTTTGTCTGGGTGTTCCAAGCAACACTGAATTATATTCAAATACAATGCAGTAAAAGATATAAATGAGTTATCACGACGAGCCGGTCATGTTAGAGGTTGCTACATCTGTAATCGGGTTCTTCAGTGCTCTCCCTTCTATTGCATTAGGACCATGGATATTTAGGGTAAGCTTCTCACTTGGTAATCTAAGCCAAATTCTTCTTACCATCAATTCACATTGGACTGAGTATCAAGGCCCGTGGGCTGAATCTGGCCCGCCGCATACTTCTATTTGGCCCTTAAAGGAGTTGTCTCACTACAGGTTTTCAGCCTACCTCAGTGTGTCTGGCAGCATAGGATTTTTGAATTCAGGGGTGTGCTTCTTGTCTGCCTCTTCTTCTCCCCCTTTCCCCCTCAGCACACAGACAGCTCTTCTCCTCGTACTGCAGTAACTTCTATACAGCAGGGGGAGGGCGAGGGGGTTTGCTGCCAGGGTTAACCCTGTGTGTGCCTGCCTAGGTCTGCTGCTCACTGCTGGATCAGCTGTACTGTCCGGCTGCTGTGGCCGAGCTCTTGCTGCTCCTCTCCACAGAGTTAGGAGACAGCAGGGAGAGGGCTGATCCATGAGTGGCTATGGAGCCAGAGGTCTGTGAAGCTGTGTATTCTAATAGCAGAGCAGGGGGGGATGTAAAGGTTCCTAAACCCCCTGCTTATCATACAAATCTCCACGGACATCTCAAGCAACAACAAACAAACCCTGTCAGAACAGACACAGGGCAGCTGTGAGGTGTGTTACTATAATCACGATGTGTCACTAATACAGCAGAGCAGGGAGGGATATGAACCGTTCACATGCCCCCCTGATCTGTTCTATTAGTATAGTCATTGCTTCTCTTCTTCTGGATACCAGATGGGTCCGAGTCATTCATTGATGCTACAGATTGCTAGGACACATTCTGAAGGTTACCAATTAAATCGGTGGATTCACAGAACCATAAGCAGCTTTAGATTCCTGCATCCTGTCTCTTCCTGGTCAGGCTCTGGGTGGTTCAATAGCAGTGATTGGCACATCAGCTTCATATTCCCAGCGCTTATAATTGAACTGACATGAGAACAGGAGATCTTCTCTATAGAGCAGAGGGCTTCAGAGTTTAAAGTAAAAAAGTAGTTAGTCTTTTTTGTCTATTAGAGATAACACATTCTGTTCTCAAGCTGCCGGCATCCTGTATGCAGACCCAGGGCCGGGATGACATGTAGGTGGAGGAAGGCAACCGCCCAGGGCTCTGCTTTATCCCAGGCAGAAAGGGGGCACAAAGAGGTACGTAGTGAGCTGAATTGGGTGGGGTGGAGTGGGGGCACTATATGCCTTATTTGCCTAGGGCACCAAAATACCTTGTCCCAGCCCTGTTCGGATCTGTGGTGTTGTCACTCCCTGCTCTCAGGTAAGAGAGGGGACGGGTAACTAGAGAAACCTGTGAACACTCAGAGCAGATAAAATCTCTCTAATCTCCTGACCAGGGCAATATCAAGAGAGACACATATTTGGATAAAGTCTTGATTTAACGTTCCCTTCCTGTCTGAATCTAACCTTTGCTACGCTTAAGGCGTTTTCATCATACAATGGCTTCCTATGTCTACGCTGCTGTACTTCATCTTCCCAATCTGACTTCACTACGTACTTGCCACATCAGATCCTGCTCCGCTTTCACTGACTCCCAGACAGGCGACTACATCTCCAGCGATCGTCGGTGCCAAGAACTGACGCTTCAATTCATCGCTGCCAAATCTTAAAACAAGAAAGCAAGAAGAACAGAATGAGCAAATACTTCACCAGCAGCTGTATCTAACATACAGCAGTATCAGGGTGGCTTTAGGGGTGCGTGCAGGGGTGTAACTACAGGGGGAGCAGACGAAGCAGCTGCCCCGGGGCCCCATTATCTTCGGGGGGTCGTGCCCCGGGACAGCTACTGACATGTCTGCTCCCCTGGTAGTGTGGCTTCTGCGCCCGCCGGCAGCGAACATAACCGTTCATTGCCGGCGGACGCGGAGCTGCGGGGCCGGGCCATACCGCCTTACTGACGTCTGGGCCTCGGACTGAGCGCTCAGATGGAGGAGCCGCACCCGCACGGTGCTAGGCGCAGGGCTGGCCCACAGTGCTGACGTGGGCTGGCCGATGACGTCATATCATTTGTCCAGACCCGCGCCGAGCACAGGCAGCTTGCCCGTGGAGCCGAGCTGCGAGGGAGCGTGAGAGCAGGTGGAGAAATGCTTTCTTATTTATTTTTTTTTTTTATATTAATGAATCCTGTCCTGCATATAGCCCCTACCTGCCTGCCTGTATATAGCCCCTACCTGCCTGCCTGTATATAGCCCTACCTGCCTGCATATAGCCCCTACCTGCACTGCCGTTGTTAATATAGCCCCATACCTGCCTGCATATAGCCCTACCTGCCTGCCTGCAATATACCCCCTACCTGCATGTATATTTCACCTACCTGCCTCGCCTGTATATAGGCCCATACCTGCCCTGCTTGTATATACCCCTACCTGCCTGCATATTAGCCCCTACCTGCCTGCATTATAGACCCTAACCATGCCTGCCTGTATACTCCCCTACCTGCATGCCTGTTATAACCCTACATGCCCTGACTGTATTCTAGCCGCTACCTTCGAATGTATATAGCCCCTACTGCCTGAATATAGCCCTAACTGCCTGCATTGCATATACCCCTACCTGCCTGTATATACCCCTACCTGCCTGCTGTATATGCCCCTTACCTGCATGCCTGTATATACCCTTACCTGCTGCCATGGTATATAGCCCCTACCTGCCATGACTTTATTTACCCCTACCTGCCATGCCATGTATATAGCCCCTACCTGATGTTTAATAGCCCCTACATCCTGCCTGACTGTATCACACCCCTACCTGCCTGCCTGTATTTTAGCACCTACCTGGCATTGCCTGTATATTTCCCCATACCTGACCCTGCATGTATATGCCCTACCTGACTGCTTATAGCCATACATGCCTCTGCTCTGTATACACCCTACCTGCCTGCATGTATTATACCACTACATCACCTGCTTGTATATAGCTCTACCTGCCTGCATAGTGCCCCTACCTGCATGCCTCGTATTTACCCCTAAACTACCTGCATTGTAAATGCCCCTAATGCCTGCATATAGCCCCTACCTGCCTGCTTTATATACCCCTACCTACCTGCTGTTTATAGCTTCTACTGCCCTGATATAGCCCCCTACCTGCCTGCCTGTACTATACCCCTCCTACTACCTGCATGTATATAGCCCATACCTGCATGCCTGTTTTTAGCGCTACCTACCTGCCTGTATATAAGACCCTACCTGCCCTGCCTGTTTTATTACACCCTACCTACCTGCATGTCTATACCAATACATGCCTGATATAGCCCACTACCTGCTGCCTGTATTTACCCCCACCCTCCTGCATATAGCCCCTACCTACCTGCCTGTA
This sequence comes from Phyllomedusa bahiana, assembly GCA_025379985.1. Classification (NCBI taxonomy): domain Eukaryota; kingdom Metazoa; phylum Chordata; class Amphibia; order Anura; family Hylidae; genus Phyllomedusa; species Phyllomedusa bahiana. The sequence continues at coordinate 61,519 of JAODAL010018554.1, forward strand.
TATAGCCCTACCTGCCTGCATGCTATATAACCCTACTACCTGCATGTATATAGCACCGTACCTGCTGCCTGTATATACCATACTGCCATTGATATAGCCCCTACCTGCCTGCCTGTATATACCCCTACCTACCTGCATGTATATAGCTCCTACCTGCCTGCCTGCCTGTATATAGCCCTACTTACCTGCCTGCATATAGCCCCTACCTGCCTGCATATAGCCCCAACCTGCCTGGCTGCCTACATATAGCCCCTACCTGCACTGCTGCCTGTTTTTAAGCCTACCTACCTGCATGTCAATAGTCCTACCTTGCAATGCCTGTATTATAGCCATACCTGCCTGCATATAGCCCCTACCTGCCTGCCTGCATATAGCCCTACCTACCTGAATGTATATAGCCCCTACTTGCCTGCATATAGCCCTACTTGCCTGCCTGCCTATTCCCTATCCTACCTGCATCGTATATAGCCTACCTCCTGTCAATGTATATAGCCCTGCCAGCATCCTGTCCTGTATATAGCCCTACCTACCTGCTTGTATTTAGCCCCTACCTGCATGCACTGTATTTAGCCCTACCTACCTGAACTGTTTTTAGCCCCTACCTGCCTGCTGTATATAGCCCTACTACCTGCATGTTATTTAGCCCTACTGCCCTGGCATATAGCCCCCTACCTGCCTTCCTTTATATAGGCCCTTCCTATCTGCATTATACTCTAGCCCTAACCTACCTGCATGTATATAGCCCTACCTGCTGCCTGACTATATAGCTACTACTACCTGATGTATTAGACCATACTGCCTGATATAGCCCTTACCTGACCTGCCTATATTTGTGCCCTACCTACCTGCATGCATATTGCTCCTACCTCGCCTGCCTGTTGTATATAGCCCTACCACCTGCATGTATATAGCCCTACCTGCCTGCATGTATATTAGCCCTACCTAGCCTGCCATGTATATAGCCCTACATGCACTGATGTATATAGCCCATACCTGCTGCTGTATAGTAGCCCAACCTACCTACTGATGTATATAGCCTACCTGCCTGCCTGTATATAGACCTACCTCATGCAATGTAAATTAGCCCCTACCTGCCTTGCCATGCCTGTATTTAGCCCTTACCTACCTGCATATATATTGCCCTACCTGCCTGACTGTCTATTAGCCCTACCTACCTGAATGTATATAGCCCCTACCTGCCTGTATATACCCCTACCTCTGCATGTTATATAGCCCTCTACCTGCATGTATATAGCCCTACTACTGCATGTATATAGCTCTACCTGGGCCGTGCATCTAAGCCCCTACCTGCCTGCCTGCATATAGCCCTACCTACCTGCCTGCCTGTTATAGACCTACCTACCTGCCCTGCCTGTATATAGCCCATTCCTGCCTTTCTGCCTGTATATAGCCCTACCTGCCTGTCGCCTTGTATATTAGCCCCTACCTGCCTGTCTGCCTGTATATAGCCCCTACCTGCCTGGCATTATAGACCACTACCTGCCTGCATATAGCCCTACCTACCCCATACCTGCACTGCCTGTATATAAAAAAAAACCCTAACCTATCTGTCTTTATAATGGCCCTATTATCTGCCTGCCTGCCTGTTTATAGCCCTACCTACCTGCCTGTATATAGCCCTACCTACCTGCCTGCCTGTATATAGCCCCTACCTGCCTGCCTGCATATGGCCCCTACCTACCTACCTTCCTGCCTGTATATGGCCCCTACCTACCTGCCTGCCTGTATATAGCCCTACCTACCTGCCTGTATATAGCCCCTACCTGCCTGCCTGTATATACCCCTACCTGCCTGCATATAGCCCCTACCTGCCTGCCTGTATATACCCCTACCTACCTGCATGTATATAGCCCCTACCTGCCTGCCTGTATATACCCCTACCTGCCTGCATATAGCCCCTACCTGCCTGCCTGTATATACCCCTACCTACCTGCATGTATATAGCTCCTACCTGCCTGCCTGCCTGTATATAGCCCTACCTACCTGCCTGCATATAGCCCCTACCTGCCTGCATATAGCCCCTACCTGCCTGGCTGCCTACATATAGCCCCTACCTGCCTGGCTGCCTGTATATAGCCCTACCTACCTGCATGTATATAGCTCCTACCTGCCTGCCTGTATATAGCCCCTACCTGCCTGCATATAGCCCCTACCTGCCTGCCTGTATATAGCCCCTACCTGCCTGCCTGCATATAGCCCTACCTACCTGAATGTATATAGCCCCTACTTGCCTGCATATAGCCCCTACTTGCCTGCCTGCCTATAGCCCTACCTACCTGCATGTATATAGCCCTACCTACCTGCATGTATATAGCCCTACCTGCCTGCCTGTATATAGCCCTACCTACCTGCATGTATATAGCCCCTACCTGCCTGCCTGTATATAGCCCTACCTACCTGCATGTATATAGCCCTACCTGCCTGCCTGTATATAGCCCTAACCTACCTGACTGTATATAGCCCCTACCTGCCTGCCTTAGCCCCTACCTGCTGCCTTTATATAGGCCCCTACCTATCTGCTTTGTATATATAAAACCCTACCTACTGCTATGTAATATAGCCCTACCTGCCTGTCTGTATATAGCCCTACTACCTGCATGTATATAGCCCCTGCCTGCCTGCATATAGCCCCTTTCCTGCCATGCCTGTATATACCCTACTACCTGCATGAATATAGCCCCTACCGGCCTGCCTCGGTTTATAGACCTCTACCTGCAAATATTAGCCCTACCTGACTGCATGTATATTGCCCTAACTGCCTGCCTGTATATTAGCCTACCTGCCTGCATGTATATAGCCCCTACCTGCCTGCCTGTATATGCCCATACCTACCTGATGTATATTAGCCCCTTCTGCCTGGCCCTGTGGATATAGTCTCCTTCCTACTGCATGTACATAAGCCCCTACTGCCTGCTCTGTTATAGCCTACCTACCTGCAAGATATATAGCCCTACCTGCCTGTCCTGTATTTAGCCATACCTAAATGCATGTATATAGCCCCTACCTGCCTGTATATTAGCCTACCTACCTGCATGTATATAGCCCTACCTACCTGCATGTATATAGCCTCTACCTGCCTGCATATAGCCCTACCTACCTGCCTGCCTGTATATAGCCCTACCTACCTGCCTGCCTGTATATAGCCCCTACCTGCCTGCCTGTATATAGCCCCTACCTGCCTGCCTGTATATAGCCCCTACCTGCCTATCTGCCTGTATATAGCCCCTACCTGCCTGTCTGCCTGTATATAGCCCCTACCTGCCTGCATATAGCCCCTACCTGCCTGCATATAGCCCCTACCTACCTACCTGCCTGCCTGTATATAACCCTACCTATCTGTCTTCATATGGCCCCTACTTACCTGCCTGCCTGCCTGTTTATAGCCCTACCTACCTGCCTGTATATAGCCCTACCTACCTGCCTGCATATGGCCCCTACCTACCTACCTTCCTGCCTGTATATGGCCCCTACCTACCTGCCTGCCTGTATATAGCCCTACCTACCTGCCTGCCTGTATATAGCCCCTATCTGCCTGTCTGCCTGTTAACTATAGCACTACTGCCTGTCAGCTGTAACTATAGCCCCCTTACCTGCCTGTCTGCTGGTATATAGCTTGCCTGTCTGCCTGTATATAGCCTTACCTGCCTGTCTGCGATGTATTATAGCCCCTCTACCTTGTCTGATGTATATAGACCCTAACTACCTGTCTGCCTGTATATAGCACACTACTCTACCTGTCATAGCCTGTATATTGGCCCCTACCTACCTGTCTGCTTGTATATAGCCCATACCCTTCTGTCTGCCTGCCTTTTTATATCCCTACCTATCTGCATGTATATAGCCCCTACCTACCTGTCTGCCTGTATATAGCCCCTACCTACCTGTCTGGATGTATATAGCCCCTACCTACCTGTCTGGATGTATATAGCCCCTACCTACCTGTCTGCCTGTATATAGCCCCTACCTACCAGTATGATCTTTTGCCTGTATTAAGGCCCCTACGCAACCTGACTGCCTGTATATAGCCCCTACCTACTGTCTGCCTGTATTTATGCCCTACCTCCCTGCCTTTTTATAGCCCAATACCTGACTGTATATAAGCCCTACCTGCTGCCTGTATATAGCCACACCCCCAAAGCCCTGCCGCCCATGCCTATATGTAAGCCACTATGGCCTCCCAAAGCCTGACCGCCTATATTTGTCCCTATAGCTTGCTCTATGCCCTGCTGCTGTATGGTCAATATAGCCTACCCTAAGGCCTGCTGCCTACATATATGGCCCTATAGCTACCTAAACTCTTACCTTCCTACCTATATGGCCCTATACCCTGCTGCCTGTCTACATGGGGCCTATAACTAAAACCTGCTTGACTGCCATTATGGGGCCTATAGCTTCCTAAACCCTGCCTATGTGGGGAAGGACCCTATTGCCTACCTAAAACCTGGGCTCTATCTGGGGGCCCCCCCCTCTATAGCCTATGTAATTCCTGCCTGCCTAAATGGACCCCCATATAGCCAGGTGCGGCAGGGAGTGAGTGATGGAAAAGTGAAGTTTCTAAAATTTTTGTGTCTAATTCTGCAGGGACATGTGGTCGGGAGACGTCATCATGATGGCGGACTGGACGGATGCAGGACAAAAGAGGAAAGTCAACGAGCTTATCAGAAAACGTCACCTGTGAGTCACAGATGTAACTGCCTGTTATCACTTATTAGTCTGCTGAGGCCTGTGTTTCACTGCTATCTTCCCTATTCATGGTCACTGTATGGAGGTAATTATACAGTTCAGGCATGTGTACACTGGTGACTACCACTATTTGGGTCACTGTATGGACTGTAATATACATGTTGCAGAGCCTGCTGTACACTGCTGTCTACCTTTATATGGGTCCACTGTCAATGGCGGTAATATACAGTATGCAGAGCCTGTGTTACACTGCTGTCTACCATTATCATGGTCATGTATGGAGGTAATATACAGTCTGAAGAGCCAGTGTACACTGCTGTCTACCACTTTGGTTCACGTATGGGGTAATATTCAGTCTGCAGAGCCTGTGCTACACTGCTGACTCTATACCACTATATGGTCACTGTATGGAGGTAATATAACAGTCTGCAGAGCATGTGTACCACTGGTGTCTACCCACTTATGGTCACTGTAGTATGGCGGTTAATATACAGTCTGAGAGCCTGTGTACATGGTGTCTACCGCTATATGGTCAATGTATGGCGGTAATATACAGTCTACAGAGCTGTGTACACTGATATCTACCACTATATGATACTGTATGTGGAGGTTAATATACAGTCTGCAGAGCCTGTGTACACTGGAGATTCGACCACTTTCATGGTCACTGTATGGCGGTAATTTTCTGTCTGCAGAGCCTGTGTACACTGGTGTCTACCTCTTTATGGTCACTGTATGGCGGTTATTATACAGTCTACAGAGCCTGTGTACATGATATTCTACCACAATATGATCACTGTATGTGGAAGGTAATATCAGTCTGCAGAGCCAGTGTACACTGGTATATACCACTATTTGGTCACTGTTGTGGAGGTAATATACAGTTCTGCAGAGGCGGTGTATACATGGTATATACCACTATATGGTCACTATATTATTATATATTATTACTATTAGACAGTTTTGGTCTTTTGTAGTATGATTCAGTATTGTGTAGGGGGTTAATTATTCAGTCACTATTGGTGGTATTTTGTGGTTGTGTTCTGGCGTATAATCAGTTCATATGTAGCAGTGTTATTGGTAATTGTTGGTTTTGGTATAGTTTGTGGTAGCAGTTTGGGTAGCAATATTATTGGGAGATGTATGGTGTGGGTATTTGCTCCTTGTCTTATCTACATGATCGAACTGCATGTTCTGGTAAACGTTCGTGGTCGGGGAGGCAGGCGAGGGGGAGGGGGGGGGGGGCAGAGGGCCCCATCCAAAAGTTTGTATGAAACTGTTATTTGGTCATTGTATATTGGTTATTACCTGAGCATTATATGGTGGCTTTGTATGACACTGCTACTTAGGCACTGGACTATACTAAAGTTCATGGTGGTGGCAGCAATTTATAGCAGGCAACTTTATGCTTATACACAGTCATATTATTATAACTGCCAGCTAACATCCGGAGTAACCACTGATAGACAAACTGGGAGTGACTCAATAAGGTCCTGGGAGGTTGTCACAGGTATCTAGAGCCGACTGCATCCCACAGCTGCTGGAGGGGTCCATAGAGTCCACACACAATCCAGGGGCCCTCGACGTGGAGGGGCCATAGAGCCAACAGCACCATCCAGGGCTCCCACATGCTGCTTGGAGGGGGTCCATAGAAGCCAAACACCACCATCCAGGGCGCCCCACAGCTGCTGAGGTGGCCATAGAGGCACACCACATCCAGGGACCCCACAGCTGCTGGAGGGTCCATAGAGCAAAACACCACCATCCAGGGGCTCCTACAGATGATGGAGGGGGCCATAGAGCCAACATCACAATCCAGGGGACCCACAGCTGCTGGAGGGTCCATAGAGCCAACACCACCATCCAGGGGCCCCACAGTCTGTGGAGGGTCCATAGAGCAACAACACCACCCAATCTCAGGGGGCCTCCCACAGCTGCTGGAGGGTCATAGAGTCAACATCACCATCCAGGGAACCCACAGCTGCTGGGAGGGTCCATAGAGCCAACACCACCATCCAGGGGCCCCACAGCTGCTGGAGGGTCCATAGAGCCAACACCCACCTCCAGGTGGACCCACACCTAATGCTGGAGGAGCCATAGAGCCAAACACCACCATTCTAGGGGCCCCCACATCAGGTTGGAAGAGTCATAGAGCCAACACCACCATCCAGAGGCCCACACAGCTGCTGGAGGGTCCATAGAGCCAACACCACCATCCAGGGGCTCCACAGCTGCTGGAGTGTCCATAGAGCCAACACCACCATCCAGAGGCTCCACCCACCCCCCACCGCTGCTGGAGGGTCCATAGAGCCAACACCACCATCCAGGGGCCCCACAGCTGGCTGAGAGAGGGCCATAGAGCCAACACCACCATCCAGGGGCCCCACAGCTGCTGGAGGGTCCATAGAGCCAACACCACCATGCCAGTGGGGGCCCCACACGACGATGCTGGAGGGTCCATAGAGCCAAAACCACCATCCAGAGGCCCCACAGCTGCTGGAGGGGCCATAGAGCCAACACCACCATCCAGGGACCCCACAGCTGCTGGAGTGTCCATAGAGCCAACACCACCATCCACATCGGGGCCTCCACCAGCATGCTGGAGGTTAGACCAAAAGTAAGAGCCAAGCAACACACCATCCAGGGGCCCCCACAGTCTGCTGGCACGCGGTACCATAGAGCCAACACCACCATCCAGGGGCCCACAGCTGCTGGAGGGTCCATAGAAACCAACGGGCCACCCACCATACAGTGGGCCTCACAGCTGCTGAGGGGTCCATAGAGCCAACACCACCATCCAGAGGCTCCACAGCTGCTGGAGGGTCCATAGAGCCAACACTACCATCCAGGGCCCCAGAGCTGCTGGAGGATCCATTAGAGCCAACACCACCATCCAGGGGCCCACAAGCTGCTGGAGGAGCCATAGAGCCAACACCACCATCCAGGGGCCCCACAGTTGCTGGAAGGTCCATAGAGCCATCACCACCAACCAGTGGCCCCACAGCTGTGGAGTAGAGTAGCCATAGCAGCCATACACCACCACATCCAGGGGCCACCACATAGCTGCTGGAAGTGTCCATAGAGCCAACACCACATCCCAGGGGCCCCACAGCTGCTGGTAGGGAATGCCATGGGAGCCAAACCACCATCATCCATGCGGGGCCCCACAGCTGCTGGAGGGGCAATAGAGCCAACACCACCATCCAGGAGCCCCACAGCTGCTGGTGGAGCCATAGACCCAACACCACCATCCAGTGGCCCAACACAGGCTCAATTGGGGTCTGGGGAATTAGGCGGCCAGGGTTTTTCTTGGATGTCATGGTCCTGCTCTTCCAACCAATGTCGGACATTTCTAGCCATGTAACATGTTGCATTGTCTTGCTGAAAGATCCCAACTGCTACATGGGAGACAATCAGCATGTATGGGTGTTCGTGTAAAATGTGAAGTGTCCTGCCGGGTCTCGCTTATACAGACTGATGTGATGACATGATCACACTAACCTGCATGGATGGATTGAAACCCAAATCAGGTGAGAGCGCCTTCCACATCAATAAGTGACCTAGAAGATTCTTTGAAAACTTTCCCCAGACCATAATGCTGCCACCACCAGATTGTATTCTTCCAGCAATGGTTGCAGAGTGTTGTTCTCTGATGTTTCTCACCTGAAACTTCAACGTCCATCCGTTTCATGAAGCAGAAAACAGAAGACAACTCCATGTCAACAGTGGAGTCACATTTTAGATACTGCTGGAAAACGTGCAATCCTTTTCTGCTGATGCAGCATGGTTAGCAGAGGTGCAGTGACATCCGTCTGCTCCAGGGCCCATACACAGTAGGGTTAGCAGAGGTGCAGTGACATCCGTCTGCTCCAGAGGCCCCATACACAGTAGGGTAGCAGAGGTGCAGTGACATCTGTCTGCTCCGGGCCCCATACACAGTAGGGTTAGCAGAGGTGCAGTGACATCCGTCTGCTCCAGGGCCCCATACACAGTAGGGTTAGCAGAGGTGCAGTGACATCCGTCTGCTCTGGGGCCCCATACACAGTAGGGTTAGCAGAGGTGTTGTGACATCCGTCTGCTCCGGGGCCCCATACACAGTAGGGTTAGCAGAGAGGCAGTGACATCTATGTGCTTCGGGCCCCATACACAGTAGGGTTAGCAGAGGTGCAGTGACATCCGTCTGCTTCGGGGCCCCATACACAGTAGGGTTAGAACAGGTGCAGTGACATCCGGGCCCCCATACACAGTATGGTTAGCAGAGGTGCAGAGACATCTGTCTGTTCCGTGGCCCCATACACAGTAGGGTTAGCAGAGGTGCAGTGACATCCGTCTGTTCCCAGACACCATACACAGTAGGGTTAGCAGAGGTGCAGTGACATCCGTCTGCTTGGGGCCCCATACACAGTAGGGTTAGCAGAGGTGCAGTGACATCCGTCTGCTCTGGGGCCCATACACAGTAGGGTTAGCAGAGGTGCAGTGACATCCGTCTGCTCTGGGGCCCATACACAGTAGGGTTAGCAGAGGTGCAGTGACATCCGTCTGCTCCAGGCCCCATACACAGTAGGGTTAGCAGAGGTGCAGTAACATCCGTCTGCTCCGGGCCCCATACACAGTAGGGTTAGCAGAGGTGCAGTGACATCCGTCTGCTCCAGGGCCCCATACAACAGTAGGTTTAGCAGAGGTGCAGATGACATCCGTCTGCACCAGGGCCCCATAACCAGTAGGGTTAGCAGAAGTGTGTGACATTCATCTCCTCCGGGGCCCCATACACAGTAGGGTTAGCAGAGGTGCAGTGACATCTGTCGCTCTGGGGCCCCAACACAGTAAGGGTTAGCAAAGGTGCAGTGACATCCGTCTGCTCCAGGGCCCCAACACAGTAGGGTTAGGAGAGGTGCAGTGACATCCGTCTGCTCTGGGGCCCCATACACAGTAGGGTTAGCAAGGTGCAGTGAATCCGTCTGCTCCAGGGCCCCAACACAGTAGGGTTAGCAGAGGTGTAGTGACATCGGTCTGCTCCGGGTGCACCATACCAATAGGTGTTAGCAGAGGTGCAGTGACATCCGTATGCTCCGGAGCCCATACACAGTAGGGTTAGCAGAGGAGCAGTGACATCCAGTCTGCTCCGGGGCCCCATACCCAGTAGGGTTTGCAGAGGTGCGGTGACATCTGTATGCTCCGGGGCCCCATACACAGTAGGGTTAGCAGAGGTGCAGTGACATCCGTCTGCTCCGGCGGCCCCATACACAATAGGGTTAGCAGAGGTGCAGTGACATCCGTCTGCTCGGGGCCCATACACAATAGGTTAGCAGAGGTGCTGTGACATCCGTCTGCTCCGGACCCCATACACAGTAGGGTTAGAAGAGGTGCAGTGACATTCGTCTGCTCTGGGGGCCCATAAACAGTAGGGTTAGCAGAGGTGCAGTGACATCCGTCTGCTCCAGGGCCCCATACACAATAGGGTTAGCAGAGGTGCAGTGACATCCGTCTGCTCCGGGGCCCCATACACAGTAGGCTTAGCAGAGGTGCAGTGACATCCCTCTGCTCCGGGGCCTCATACACAGTAGGGTTTGCCGAGGTGCAGTGACATCTATCTGCTCCGGGGTCCCATACACAGTAGGGTTAGCAGAGGTGACATCCGTCTGCACCGGGGCCCCATACACAGTAGGGTTAGCAGAGGTGCAGTGACCCATGTAACAAAACTAAAACTCCCAGCATTTCCTGACAGAAGAAGGTTGGTGAGCAAACCCCAAAACAGTGATCTCCAACCTGCGACTCTCAAGCTGTTGTAAAACTACAACTCCCAGCATTCCGTGACCGCTGTCAGGTCATGCTGGGCAATGTAGTTCTGTAACATCTGGAGAGTTGCCTTGGGCGGTGCCTTATAGGCATCATATATAGACTTGGGGTCCTGCAGTTGACCAGGCTGTGACATGGTGAGAAGACCCATGAGGCAGTGGACAGCGCCAACTAAAGGTGGCAGCGAGGAGGGTCGCGTGCTGCGGGGGCACTGATGTCGCTAATAGCCTGTTAAACCTTATTGAAGCTTTGACCTTTGTGTGCAATAATCGCAGCAGAGGCGTCGTTGCAATTAAAGGGGACATATTGTGCAAGGTGTAGGGTCAGCAGAGGCGTCGTTGCAATTAAAGGGGACATATTTTGCAGGGTGTAGGGTCGGCTGAGGAGTCGCTGAACCCAAACAGCAGGACAATTGCCATCTAGAGGGTTTCTCTACTTTACTGCCTGGATCTCTACTGACATCTGGTGTATGGAAAGGGAATCACCTATGAAATTAACACCTAGTGCAGTGGCCTCCAACATGTGGCTCTCCTGCTGTTGCCAACTACAACTCCCAGCATTCCCTGATGGACAAAGGCTGGTTTGTGATCCCCAACAACACCGAGCCCCATTCTGTGACTCTGAAGCTGTAACAAAACTACAACTCCCAGCATTCCCTCACAGATGAGGGTTAGGGTTTGAACAAAACAAAAAATCAATGATCCTCAACCTGTGACTCTCAAGCTGTAACAAGACTACAACTCCCAGCATTCTCTGATGGACGGAGGCTGGTGTGAGACCCCATACAACACTGAGCCCCACCCTGTGACTTAGATGCTGTAACAAAACTACAACTCCCAGCATTCTCACAGATGAGGAGTGTAGGCTTTGAACCCAAACCAAAAATCAATGATCCTCAACCTGTGAATTTCCCAGCTGTAACAAACACAACTCCCAGCTTCTCTGATGGACGATGGTGTAGACCATACAAACTGAGCACAACCCTGTTGACTCTAAAAAAAGCTGTAACAAGACTACAACTCCCAGCATTCTCTTATGGACGGAGGCTGGTGTGAGACTCCCCAACACTAAGCCCCATCCTGTGACTATGAAGCTGTACAAAACAAAAAACAAAAAAAAAAAAACTACAAAAAAAACTACAAGGCTGGTGTCTGAACCCCCAAAAAATGTGAAGAAAAATTTGTGAAGAAAAAAACCGAGAGGCTAAAAACTTCATTTTTTAAAGGGGCGAACTGAAAAAAAATGAGGACACTTGCAAGCAGGGGCGTAGCATAGGAGGTGCGCGTGAAAATGTCAGGGCCCCCCTTTGCATCCTGAGGGGCCCCCAAAAGCCCCTTTGACCATAAAAAGACACCGGCTTTGGGGAAATGGACATGGTAACTGGTGGGGGGCCCAATAGGGAGAAGGGGCTTTTCCTGTCAGACCCCTAATCAAAAAGGGGGGCCTACAATTGAAAAAAAAATAGGAACTAGTAATGGGGGGGGGCCCATTATTTGGGCTGAGGGGGGCCCTGAAAACGTTAAAATAGAGGGTTTGAGGTAGCCATTTTAATGGGGGGGGGGGGGGGGGCCGAGGGGGCGTTTACTTTTTGCACCGGGCCCAAGAACTTAAAAAACTTTTCGCCTCTGCAGGCTGGACTAGATAGCGGGGGAGGAGAACTGGTTTAAATGAATTTTCTCCACTGATAAATTTTTTCCCCAACCAACCACATTTGAATATATTCCCTTTTATAGGGGATTTTTGGGGAGGATGGTTATAAAATGATTTTACCCCCCAATACTACAAATTTTGGGCACCCAGTATGATTTAGCAAATCCAAGCACTCTGTATAATATATATCCTGTATAGAAGTTAGGGTTATTGAGCCTGAAAAAGTCACCAGATAACAGCTTCTGGGTGTGGGAAAGATGCAGCCGCAAACCCAAAACCCAACTATTGTGTCTAGGAAGGAAAATGCTACTAAAAGGGCTTGATCCCATGGGCGTAGCTACAGAGGGGTGCGAGGGAGCAATCGCTTTCGGGCCCTGCAGCCCAGGGGGCCCTAAACCCTAGGAAGGGCCCCTATTGTAAAGGCACATGGTAAATGGGGGCCCCATTTCACTTTTTTTCACTAGGCCCTGGCTTGAAGTTACGCCTTGTTGATTCCCTAACTTTCTGCACACTCCCCTAATAATACCTAACTAACTAGATAGCAGCTTTTCCCGTCTAAAATAAATTGTGCCCATGAAGCAAGCAGAAGAGAGAGTCTGTACAGAGAGGAGTGAGCGAAAATGGCTTCGAAAAGCAAAAAGTGAAATATATAAAATGGTCTTGTGATATTAGCAGCCCCCAATGTATTGTCCCCGCGGGGAGAGGAGGCGAATTCATAAGAACTATGGATTACCGTAATTTTGGCGCGCATCCGCCGTTTAGGCGCAAGTACGTGGCGAAAATTTCGCT